>PVHX01002457.1:71466-98293 GCA_004024805.1 Geosciurus inauris
GCTCAAGCCTGTAATCCCAGCACTTAGGGAGGCTGAGACAGGAGGATCGCGAGTTCAAAGCCAGCCTCAGCAATGGCAAGGCGCTAAGCAACTCAGTGAGACCCTGTCTCTACATAAAACACAAAATCGGGCTGGGGATGTGGCTCAGTGGTCGAGTGCCCCTGAGTTCAATCCCCAGTACAAAAAAAAAAAAAAAAAAGTATCCTCTGTCCAGAGGGCAGCTACAGGTTGAAGCCAAACATTAAAGTTGGTCCTACTTTCCTGGCTAAAGGCTGAGGGGCAAGCCATGTCTTTAAGTTGCCTTCCACAAATGACAAAGGCTTGTATACCCTCACATATACCTGAAAGTAAGGAGTTGCCCTGGTGGGGAGCTTGGAAACCATGATCTATGGTTGTCTCAGCCCACTGCTGGGCATGATCCAGCCCCTTCCCATGTCCTGCTCCCACAGATTGATTCAGCCTCCACAATCCTAAGACGTGTCAGGCAGGAAGAAGACCCACAGCTCTAGGGACTAACTACAGCATTCACATACACGTGCCAGCAAGCACGCCTGAGTGCACACAGAATACAGACACACGTGTCCCTGGGCACCACTGCATACACTGTGCTGTTGCCATCTCTCTCAGCATAAAAGAACACACAACACATACACGTGTGCGCACACATACTGCCACGTGCTCTCACCCACACGCACACAGAGTATGCACAGGACCAAGAAGAGGTGGAGTACTGCCAGCATCAGGCAAAGCTCTAGGGAGCCACCCCTTCCCTTGCCTATAAATCCCCATTTCAGCTTCTCGTTGGTCCCATGCCTGGATAGCCATGATCCTTTGGAAAGACAGAAAATGTATATGTCACATGGGGTCAGCAAGTCATGACTTGGCTACCACATACAACTCAGAGTCCCATCATTTTAAGGATAGTGGGCAGATGGCAGGAAGGACTCAGCGCTGTCATTCATTCATTCTGCAGACATTAGCTAAGCATACTGAGATGATAAATAGCCTCTGCCTTGCACATGCCTGGCTTGCCAGGAGATTCCTACCCAGCAGTGTTGTGCGTGTCATGACAGCGACCACTCCGAACTTAGGGAGCACAGAGGTGGTGCCATAAGAAGTGAATCAAAGTTAGGGAAGGAGCTGCGCGCGGTGGTGCATGCCTGTAATCCCTGCACTTTGGGAGGTTGAGACAGGAGGAGAATCACGAGTTCAAAGCCAGCCTCAGCAACCGCAAGGCACCAAGCAACTCAGTGAGACCCTGTCTTTACATAAAACACAAAATAGGGCTGGGGATGTGGCTCAGTGGTCAAGTACACCTGAGTTCAATCCCCAGTAACACTCCCCCACCATAAAAAAGGCTAGGGAAGGATGTTAAGGACTCCTCAATACCCCATCTGGAGGAAGATATAGAGTGCCCTTGGTTGAGGTAGTCATTTCCCAGGCTAGCTTTCCAGCTCTAGCCCCAATTTCTTCACTTAGACTCTCCTGTCATCAGCCATGGGTAGCTATACAGAGGAACCTTACTCAACATGGGTAAGAATTTGGGGGATAATCCCATTCTGCCCCCACCCCTGAGGTCAGGGCCAGAAGGCTTATTGGGATAGGTGGGGTGTTGGAGCCCAGCTTCAGATATTGAAAGGCTTAAATCTGGCCTTTAGATATTGGGATGGTCCTCAGGGCTTGTGAGGGGAATGGGGCACGTATTCCATGTACAAAAGATGAAGATGAGGCTAAGGACTTCTTTCAAATCTTCCTAGCAGTTCTGAGCTTCTTCCAAGTTCTGGCTTGGTAGGGTACCTTGGTGCCACAGTTCTCCTGTGACCCCATGCCCCAGCTCAGGCCACCTGGGTGGAGCTGTACATGAAGGGTTTGGGGGTGATTATGCTGGGAAGAAAACAGAGTCCACACCATGTCATAGGTGACTTTTGTAGGTTGCAAAATTCAACACCACACAAGAGAGCAGCCTGGGCCAGCAACCCTGGCTGTTGCATCTGGGAAAGACTTCTGCCTTGCAGGAGTTGGGGTTAAGGTGCTTTGGGGCCCTTGTTGCTTTATCCTCTGATCACCTGCACATACACACACCTCTGAGTGTTTAATGCTCCTAGGTAGGGGAATGCTCTAGCAATTGCCCACTTGGTTCTTCTATGTGGGTCCTGCCCTTTGGATTTGGTTTGGGGAACTGGGCAGGGCCCTGGTCCCCCAGAGGCCACAGTCAAGTACTAAAAGCTAAGAGACTTCTGTGCAGCTCCAGGGTTCAGGCTTTCTCCCCATTCCCCACTCACTACCACCTACACTGGGCCCAGGAAGGCCCCTCTGGCCTCTGTTGCTGGGTCGATCTGGAAGTCCGAGGTACAAAGGGAATCGCTGAGAGCCTGGCTGGGGCTTACCAGCTACGCCGCCAACCCGCTAGTGCCCTCCTGCAAGTGGGATCCCAGGGTGGGGGCGGGCCCAGCTAGGAAGCCCCGCCCCCAGCCCGCCCCCGGCCCGGGGTGCGAATCCACTGCCGGCTAGCGGCTGGCGATGCTGGAGGTTCTCGAGCAGAAGCGGCTGCAGCTGGCGCCGCGTCTGCCCCGCGTGCCCAAAGCGGATTCTACCCGCCACTCTCTGAGCCCTCGGCGTCCTGCTGAGCCCGCGATCGTTTCTTCCCCGTGACCAACCAGAGCTGCAGGTGCAGGGCAGGGCGGGCTGGGCCCGGGGGTGGGGGGCGTCTCCTGGACGCAGGTTGGAGGACCCTGGGGAATTGTTTCCCTGGCTAGAGGTTCCCAGCGCAGAGAGCGTGGGGGGTGCCGCTAGGGCTCCGGGTCCCAGCGGGGGCATAGCGCGCGGGCTCTGCAGATCCGGGGGGTGGCGCGCGGGGTCGGGTTGAAGTTCCCGACGATCTCGGACGGCTCGAGGGTCCCAGGGGAAGCCTCTGCGGTTACGAATTATGAAAACATTAACCCTCGAAGAATCACGGTGCCCCATGAGAATAGAGGCCAAGGGCTGAGTCGTCCCTCCCGGCTCCCAGAAACGCCTCCAGCCCCTCCCAACTGCCCCCAAGCCCCCACCCTCGGGCTTAGCAGTCACTAATTTCCATGACAACGGAGAGTTCTTTATGGGCGACAACCGGAGGGGGCTGGGCGGTGCTGCTGCGAGGCTGGGGGGGAGGAGGATCAAAGCCCCTGGGGACCAGCAAGCCCCCCAGCAAAGTTCCTGCTTCCAAGTCTTCTCCGGAGGGCCAACGGTGGCGGGGGGCGGAGGGGGGGTGTCCAAAGCAAGGACCCACGTGCGCGGTGGGGGTGCCAGGCGCACATGTTCCAGCTGGGAGGTGCGGGGCTTAGCGCTCACACGTGTGCCTCCCGCATGTGTGTTGCTGTGCCAGCGGGGGCGAGCCAGCAGCACTGGGGAAGGGGGTCAGGGTGGCACTATGGTGGGGATCAAGGCCCCTGACTGTGGGTAACAGGGGTTGGGGGGAGTTGGAGCTGAGCTTCTGCCTTCCCTAACTTGAACTGTCAGGCAGAGACCCTGGACTCCTGAGCCCCAAACCCCCCAATCTCGCCCCTCCCCAACTGCTTTTATCCGCACACCCCAGACAGAGCCTGCTCCACCAGGTTCCTTCCTAGGGAATAGTGTCCTCTGTCCCTCACCAAAACCTCATAGTCTGTACTAGTCTAACCTATTCTGCACCTCCCCCACCCCCAAAGCCCAGGCTTTGAGTCCCCCAGAATCTGTAGAGACCTGGTGCTTTACCCTCCTCCCTTTAGTGTTGATTCCTGCCAGTTCCAGTGGATTCTGGGCCTCAGTTTTTTCACTGGGAAATTAGTGTCTCCACTCTTTTCAGAGTTGGACTAATCCCCAAGGTGAGGGAGGGGTCTCCCTTTCTTGTAGATCATTTGGTGTGGACCCCAAGGTGCCCTAGGCTGGCTTTACACAACTGCTGCTGGCCCTCCTCTCTAACCTCTTACTCTGGTCTCTACTCTCAGGCAGTTGGGCTGTCCTCTGCCCTGGGAGTAGGCCATAGAGTATATGAATGTCTGTTTAGGGAAACTGAGGCATTGGGCACAGAGATGTTGTGCAGTTGTTATCTTGTTTCTAGGTTGCTTACAGTGCTGTTTCTGGTCCTCCTGACTAGATCCACCAGGGGGTTGGTGATGATGAAGCTGAGCTGCAAGAGGGACCCTAGGAACCCAAGGCCTGGAGAGGATAGCAGATGGAGGTTGGGGATATGGCTGAGGGTGTCTAGCTGAGAGGAGGAATTGTAAAGGGAAACATCCAGGTCTTCAAGCCTCTTTTCTATTCCTTCATTCTTTTTTTTTTTTGTACTGGGGATTGAACTCAGGGGTACTCGACCACTGAGCCACATCCCCAGCCCTGTTTTGTGTTTGATGTAGAGACAGGGTCTCACTGAGTTGCTTAGCGCCTTATCCTTTCTGAGGCTGGCTTTGAACTTGCGATTCTCCTGTCTCAGCCTCCCAAAGTGCTGGGATTAAAGGCGTGCGCCACCGTGCCCGGCTTCTATTCCTTCATTCTTTTTTTTTTAATATTTTTTTAGTTGTAGATGGACACAATGTCTTTATTTTATTGCTTTGTATGTGGTGCTGAGGATCGAACCCAGGGCCTCACGCATGCGAGGCAAGCGCTCTACCGCTGACCTACAATCCCAGCCCCTATTCCTTCATTCTTGTCTTAAACATATTGGACCTCCTTTACCTGAGCTGCCGCAAGGATAAGGAGAGTCTGGGGAATTGTCCTGGCTGGGGAACTGCAACAGCTGGCCTCTTCCCCACCAGAATGCCCCAAGAATCTGGCCTCTTTGAGGGATACTGGAGAGTTCAGTCTTGAAGGTACAGATACCAAGGGTAACCAGGACCCAGGGGGTTCAGAGCACATGGCCATGGAGACATTAGGGTACTGCTGGGCACCTCAGGTCCTTTCAGAACCTCTTCCCTACCTCCTCTTTCTTCCTCCTGTGTCTGTGTCCCTTTTACTCTGCCACCTTCTTGCTCCTTTTCCATCACAGGTTCTGCTTTTGCTTGTGTCTTTGACCCTCTACCTCCTCTTTTCTAGTTTCTCAGTTCCCCCACCTCCCTTTCTCCAATAAGGACCAGGGTCACAGAACACATGGGGAGGAAGCTAGATCAAAGCTTCAAGGAATTCTTGAAGAAGGGACCTGGCTAATCTCTCTCCCTTCCCCCTCCCCTTGTTTTAAAACTTCCATCACCATAGCAACCCTTTACTCTAGTGCTTTCCTCTGCATTTCCCCTCCTCCAACCAAAGGGAAGTAGGGCTGCCAGTGGATTCTCTTTCAGGGGTTCAAAGAATGAGGGCCCCAGGTTCCTAGGGTGGGGTGGTAGTGCAGTTGGCTCTTGGTTCTGCCTGCATTTTGAGGGCTGAATTTTCTGTAGGTAGCACTGGACTGCATGTCCACTTGCAAGTCGGTGGCGGGGTGGGGTGGGGGAGGACCCTCTCTTCCATATTCCCTCATTAGATGGGAAGAGTCAGCCCCAGGAACTGTTGACTGTGATTCAATTGTACCCAGCCAGGGTAGCCCCATGCCCGAGTTCCTGAAGCAGTTGGACAGTGGGCTCTGCCTCCTGATACCAGACGCTGTGAGGAGGTTTCTACTTGGTCCTGTGGCTGAGCCTAGCTATGAGTTTGACAGGGCTTGGGCCTGGGCAAGTCCATTGCAGCAGGAAACCCAGCCCTATTCCCTGAGAGGGGAGGGGAAGGGGTGCCTGCAGGCTGATGTTCACAGCTGCCACTAAATTGGGAGGTGTTGCCTACAGTCTTTGGGAGGCAACTGGAGGCCTCCTGAACCCCTCCTGGCCTTCACATTTACTGCAAGCTCTAGAGCTCCACATGGTAAGGAGCCAGAGCAGTAAGCAAGAAACTCCTGGTTATGGCTATGAAAGGTAGGTCCTAAACCAGGCTGATTCCGTGGAGGAGGGGAAAGGACCTTGATATGGGGCCTCTTGGCCTCTGTTTTACTGGGGCATCCCCTGAATCAGACTTGACTAAAGATGCAGTAGAGCCTCTATGGAACCTGTTATTACTAGAGCATCAAGGGAAAGAGGCTCCCTCAGGGTCCCCTGAGGCTCAATTCCCTGATTCCAGTGGTCAGTTCCAGGGGAGCAGGTAGTAACTGGGAAGTGCTGGGCCTTCAGGCTCCCTGACAGCCAGCTGGAGGGTAGTGGCAAAGCCAGGCTCTGCACTCCCCTCAAGCTCCCTTTGGCAGCCCCAGGTGCACACTATTTCTTCTGCAAGAGGGGAGGGAGCCGCGTCTCCAAGGAAATGGCAACTGTGTCCTCCATAGGCTAATGTGGATCTGACTTGAGGAAGAGCCAGGTCCTGTGTTGCTGGAAGCAGACCTCTCTATCATTGGGCCTAGGCAATGGGGCTAATAATTGCAAACTCCTTGGTTGCTCCTCTAGCTTTTGGGGCCAGGGTCCATCTTTTTTGCAGACACATGCCAGGAGGGGCTTGGCACACACAACCTGCAGCCTCCCAGGGAGTAGCAATGTTACTGGCAGACTAGCCCAAGGACCCTGGCTGGATTTGGCTGTCCACTCATATAAGAAATAGGAAAGGGCTGGGATTGTGGCTCAGTGGTAGAGCACTTGCCTCTCATGTGGGAGGCACTGGGTTTGATCCTCAGCACAACATATAAATAAATGAATAAATAAAGGTCAGTCAACAACTTAAAAAAAAAGAAATAGGAAAAAAAAAAGAAATATAAACTTTTTGAACAGTTTGATAAAACCTGGGAGAAGTATCCAGATTGCTTCTCCCCTTCCTGCAGAAGTAGTTATAATTTATGGAAACAAAAGCAGGTGATGTACCTATGCAAATTGTGTTAGTCTGTGTTAGGCCTGAGTGAGAAATCTCCAGGTCCCATCGTCTTTGGTGCCTGTCAATGTGCGTGTGTGTGTGTGTGGGGGGGATCTCAACAGGAGGAAGTTCCTCTTAATTCAGAGGGGCCCCCAAATTCAGTCTGTTTCAGCAGTGGGTAGCAGATGGTGGAGTAGGTGGGGATGAAGGTACTAATTGGAAACATCGCCCCCTTTCTTCTCTCTTCACCCTGGAGCCTGGTCTAGAGGCACCGTGAGTTCAATTACAGTGGTGAGGAGGGGTAATAATTGGCTGACATAGGGGCAGCCATAGTAGGGGAGAGGCAGATCTGTTCCTGTCCCAGCATTGAGTCTGCAGGACATGGCTCCAGGCGGATGTTACTGTAATATTTTCATGGTGGAGACAGACCCCAAGACCAGTTCTGGGCCTCAGTGGGCATGAGTGCATATGCATAACCAAAAGCTGGGACCAGGTTCAGGCATACGCAAAACCTCTCACCCACACCACAATGGCAGATATGGGAGCTGCTGGAATGTGGTGGGGCAAAGGTTGGAGAAGGTATCTCAGAGAAGGGCCATTTTGCATCTGACCATGGAGCATCAGAATTGTTTGACAGTTTGTTGCAGAGACAACCTTAATGTCAGAAATCACAATGAGAAAATTCAGCTGTGGTCTAGCACCTTGCTCATCTGAAGACTGCTCTCCATAGGGAAGCCCAGATGGGCAGCACCCTTGCCAATGCCCACATTTCCTACCCTTGAGTAGACAAAGTCAAGCTGGCAAGTTACCTGTTGTTGGACATTTAGGTAGTTGGCTTTTCTTTTTTTTTTAACGTTATAAATAACTGCAGTGACAAGATTCTGATGGGAGGCTCTGGGCATTTGTGTCAGAGCAAATTGTGTAAGCAAAGCAATGGAGCTGGGACACAGGTCCCTCATAGCCCTCCTGGGAGACTTGCAGGCTGAGCTACCACCCTTTTGCCTAGTGCAGGGCCCTCAGATTCCAGGTTGGGAGGGCAATGCTGCCTATTAGAGTAGATGAGGTCTGATGGAGGTTCCCTCCCCTAGATGTTATAGTGTGGAGATGGGTGGCCAGCAGTGGTAGGTGGCTGTGCCTGTGCTCTCAGCTGCAAGAATGGGATTCTAGCTACATGCTCCTTCTCAACAGATGCAAGAGCAGGGCTGTGGACATGGTGACAATGATCTTCAAAGCCTCTCTTGTTTGCCTCTGCAGTGCCTCACTAGATGGCTTAAACTCTGACTTGAATCATGCTGACAAAATGCGTTTGTATTCCCTGAGCCCAAGCAACCCAGATGAATTAGTATTGGAATTTGTTCCCTAATACCGAGGACACATTTGAGGGAGGACCTCCGGAACTCTGGACCCTGGGATTTGGGGCTGGTTTCTGCCTGGGAAGAAGTGAGTAGCAGTCAGGGCCTGTATGGGTCCTGGGCTTTGGCCCCTGCTGTCAGAGTTTCTCTTGCTAAACTGCATCCTCTGGGAGTGGCTTCCTTCATTCACCACTCCCCTGGGGTTGTGAGTGCCTTCTGGCAGGGAAGCATCTAGGTACCCAAGGTTCCAGCCAGGCCCTGCACACAGCAAGTGCTGTTGGTGAGGAGGAAGCACATACACAGTTAGCAGAGGCAGAGCAATTCCAGGGCATCCTCAGAATGGAATCTGCTGTAGGCCCAGGCTCACACTGACCAGGTTACCATGGAGGCAGATTCTGGGGCCAAGTCTGTAAAGGTCCTCTACCTCTGAACAAGAACTGAGAGTATCTTTTTCTTTGGGTGCTAGAACCAGCCACCCAGCACAACAGATGCAGATTGGGACATAACTGACAGAGTTGCAGACCTGGGGGGCACCATACCCCAGGTTCAAAGAGTGCCTGGAGCCTACTGAGCCAGTTATATCTGGTCTGGGAATTCACTTCTGATCCTGATACTGGGTACATATGGGCCCAACGGTATAGTATAGTGCTAGGCAGATTTGTGTTGCTTTTGTTCACCATCACCCCTGAATGCCTTCTGACCAATCCTTCCCCTCTAAGCCTAGCCAAATTTTGCCTTTCCATCCAGATGGAGCTTCTCCCTCAGAATACCCTAAGCACCATGCCTAAATGCAATACTTAATAAAGTCATCATAGTAAAAATTCTAACAGAAAACAATAAAAAGTTTTATTTTTGAGGGTCCTGCTCCTTCAATATCCAACTCTTTGCCCCAAAGAGAACTCTTACTTCCTTTGGTGTCCTTCCAAAGTTACTTTTTGGTATCCTTCACAATTTGGGGGAGGGGTTGTGAAAGTACACTAGTATGAACTTTAAAATATTTACCCAAATAGCAGCACCCTTCACCCATTCTGTCTCTTTTACTGAACAACTGTTCGACAGCAGCACACTTTATTCTTTTTGGTACCAGGGATTGAACTCAGGGGTACTTGACCACTGAGCTACATCCCCAGCCCTATTTTGTGTTTGATTTAGAGTCTCACTGAGTTGCTTAGTGCTTTGCCCTTGCTGAGGCTGGCTTTGAACTTGCGGTTCTCCTGTCTCAGCCTCCCAAGGTGCTGGGATTACAGGTGTGCACCACCATGCCCGGCTACACTTTATTCTTCAATGTGGATGGCCCCAGATTTTTTCCCCCTCAGTTTTATTAACACTTTTTTATTGTGAAGTATAATAAAAATCTAGGAATGTGCTCCAAGCATGTACATTTTTATAAATTATTATAGAGCACAAACCTGTGTAACTACTACTGAGGTTCAGAAACAAGCTCTCTACCATGGGTGTGGTGGCACATGCTTGTAATCCAAGATAGTAGGCTAAGGCATGATTGTAAATTTGAGAACAGCCTGGGCAACTCAGCAAGACACTGTTGCAAAATAAAAAATAAGGGCTGGAGGGGCTGGGGCTGTAGCTCAGTGGTAGAGTGCTTGCCTAGCATGCGTGGGGCGCTGGGTTCTATCCTCAGTACCACATGAATATAAACAAATAAAAGAAAGGTATAAAAAATACAATAACATTATTAAAAATATATATAAGTGCTGGAGAAGTAGCTCAGGGATAGTATGCCCCTAGGTTCAATCCCCAGCACTGTATGCACAAAAGAAGCCCTCTAGAAGCCCCCACATGTCCTGACTCAGTCACCATCCCTCCTCTTAGAAGGAACCATTAGCTGACTCAAAGGTGCTTATTCTCTAGCTTTTCATTATAGCATATTTGTATACCTGAACAGTATGAATTGTTTTTGAGCTCTGTGGCAATAGAATCATACTGTATGTATTCTTTCTCACTCAGCACTGTAAGATTGTACACCCTTTCTCACTCAGCACTGTAAGATTAACCGGTTCCATATAACTGTAGCTTCTTCATTTTCATTGCAGTATAATGTTCCATTATGTGACTCTACAATAATATGTCCTGCTAGTGGTGGATATTTGAGCTGTTTCCAGTTTTGGGCAATTATGAATATGGCTGCTATGAGCATTCTTTTTTTTTTTTTTTTTGGTACCAGGGATCAAAGTCAGGGCTACTCAATCACTGAGCCACATCCCCAGCCCTATTTTTATGTTTTATTTAGAGACAGGGTCTCACTGAGTTGCTTAGTGCCTCAGCATTGCTGAGGCTGGCTTTGAACTCACGATTCTCCTGTCTTAGCCTCCCAAAGTGCTGGGATAACAGGTGTGTGCCACTGTACACGGCTGCTATGAGCATTCTTTAGCCCTATTTTATTGTTTTTTATGTAGAGACAGGGTCTCACTAAGTTGCTAAGTGCCCCGCCATTGCTGAGGCTGACTTTGAACTTGTGATTCTCCTGTCTCAGCCTCCCAAAGTGCTGGGATTACAGGTGTGAGCCACTGCGCCCAGCTGCTACGAGCATTCTTGTACAAGTGTTCTAAGGCACAAATGTACGCATTTGTGTAGGGCAGATGTTTACGAGTATATCAGGCATGTTTGTCTGACCAAACTGTTTCTCGAAGGGGAGAGTTGCCCTCTACCAGCAGTGCTCATATTGTCCACATATTTGCTAACACTTGCTATCTCCAGATCTTCAGACATGAATATCTGGTGAATGGGTGATTATAGCCCCTTCATCAGTAAAATAGGTAAAATTTACTTATTTAATTTTTTTAGTTGTTGATTGACCTTTATTTATTCATTTATTTATATGCAGTGCTGAGGATCGAACCCAGTGCTCCCCACATGCGAGGCAAGCGCTCTACCACTGAGCCCCAGCCCCAGACCAAAATTTGTTTTTATTTATTATTTTTTGTGGTATGGGGATTGAACCGGGGGACACTCCCCCACTGAGCTACATCCACTGCCTTATTTATTTATTTGTTTATTTAAAGTTTTTTTAGTACTAGGAATCAAACTCAAGGCCTTGCAAATGCCAGGCAAGCACTCTATCATTAAGCTATATCCCCAGATCTTATTTTTATTTTTGGTACTGGAGATTGAACTCAGGGGCACTCGACCACTGAGCCACATCCCCAGCCCTATTTTGTGTCTTATGTAGAGACGGGGTCTCACTGAGTTGCTTAGCGCCTCTCCATTGCTGAGGCTGGCTTTGAACTTGCGATTCTCCTGTCTCAGCCTCCCTAAGTGCTGGGATTACAGGCTTGCGCCACTGCTCCCAGCTCCCAGATCTTATTTTTGATTTTGAGGCAGGATCTAAGTTGCCTAGTCTGGCCTTGAACTTGTAATTCTCCTGCCTCAACCTCCCAAGTAGCTAGAATTAGAGGTGGGTGCCACTTGACTTGGCTAAAATAGCTAAATTTAAAGAAATTATTTGATAAGTCTTCTCAAATGTATGTAATATAAAACTATTCCCTGATATATCAACTTAACATATTTGTAGTTCTGGCAGCCAAACCGAGTGACTGGATACTTGGCCAGAAAACAGGGTAGGTCTCAGCCTGCTTACCTTGAGCCCCTTCTGGTGCTCTGGCTTGGCATGAGCTGAGCTGGGATCTCTCAAAGGCAGATCTGATGTGGGAGAAGTAGAGTGGTATAGCTGAGCTAGATCCCAATCCTGCCTACAGCTTAGAGCCTGGCAATGCCGTTTGGGTGTGTGACTCTGGGCGACAAGAAGAACTATAACCAGCCATCGGAGGTGACTGACAGATATGATTTGGGACAGGTCATCAAGACGTGAGTGCTGGGCCTGATGGGCAAAGATGGGTGGGTGGGCAAGCAGCGGGGAGTGAAGTGTACCCTACACTAAGGCCAGGACTGAGTGGAGGACCTGCCTGCTACAGTGAGGAGTTCTGTGAAATCTTTCGGGCCAAGGACAAGACCACAGGCAAGTTGCACACCTGTAAGAAGTTTCAGAAGCGGGATGGCCGCAAGGTGCGGAAGGCAGCCAAGAATGAGATCGGCATTCTCAAGATGTGAGTTGAGACTTGGGGGCAGGGTGGGATAGGAGATATTAGGGAAGGGCAGAGAGGGCAGGTAGGCTCAGGCAATACCAGCCTCTGGCCAGTCAGTGTCCTGTGGCTGCCACAGTGACCAGGGCCTCTCCCAAGGGTTCACCTAGTTCTAACTACTGACTTCTCCCTGCCACCAGGGTGAAGCATCCCAACATCCTGCAACTGGTAGATGTATTTGTGACCCGCAAAGAATACTTCATCTTCCTGGAGCTGTGAGTGCGGGTCTGGGGTCCCAGGATTCCCCAGTCCCCAGGGCCTTTATTTGTCCTGTCCTCAGCAACTAAGGAAAGACCCCTTTCTGGACCCTTGGGGTTCTAAGTCCCTGTACCTTACCCAGTCAGCTGCCTGGTGAAGGGAGGCCTCCCAAACATTCCTGCCCCATCCCCAATCCTGCCCACGCCGGGCTCAGGGGCTGGTGTCCCTCAGGGCCACGGGGAGGGAGGTGTTTGACTGGATCCTGGACCAGGGCTACTACTCGGAACGAGATACGAGCAACGTGGTGCGGCAGGTCCTGGAGGCTGTGGCCTACTTGCACTCACTCAAGATTGTGCACAGGAACCTCAAGGTGAGATAAGGTCCAGAATCACTGGGTCAACTAGCAGCCAGGCTGGGGCTTGAGTAGAATGGGAAGCATCTTGGGGCATTTGTCCAGACTTTGAGGCCCTCATGGTATCTTCTTCTGCCTACCCATCTGACACATGTGCTTGGAGTAGCTGGAGAATCTGGTTTACTACAATCGGTTGAAGAACTCGAAGATTGTCATCAGTGACTTCCACCTGGCTAAGCTAGAGAATGGCCTCATCAAGGAGCCCTGTGGGACTCCTGAGTATCTAGGCAAGCAGGGATGGGGCAGGGGCAGGCTGGGGGGGTGGTCAGCCTTTAGGGAATCACTTTGGGTAGGGGGATGTCCCTATCTCAGGTAGTAATTGTGGATGGTACTGCACTTGGCCAGGCCTGATACTGACTAGCATTTGGACACTGTGTTTGTAGCCCCGGAGGTGGTAGGCCGGCAACGGTATGGACGCCCTGTGGACTGCTGGGCCATTGGTGTCATCATGTATATCCTGTGAGTGGATGGATAGACAAGCAGGCTTACAGCTGGGTGGGTGTCTGGGTGTCTAGCTATCTTGCATGACTCTGCTCCCATGCAGGCTTTCAGGTAATCCACCCTTCTATGAGGAGGTAGAAGAAGATGACTATGAGAACCATGATAAGAATCTGTTCCGAAAGATCCTGGCTGGCGACTATGAGTTTGATTCTCCGTACTGGGATGATATTTCTCAGGCAGGTGAGGAGTTGCTCAGTATATGGGTAGAGTGTAGGGCAGTGGGAAGGGAGGCGCTGCTCTCAGTTTCTCTGCTGGATTCTGCTCCTGCCTCCCAGCCCATTCATCACCTCTAGAAAATGAGATGGGGCGCCCATGCGTAGCTCCTCCCTGGCTTTGTCCCCAGCCAAAGACCTGGTCACAAGGCTGATGGAGGTGGAACAAGACCAGCGGATCACTGCAGAAGAGGCTATCTCCCATGAATGGTGAGCAAGGCCCAGGGGGAGAACTGAAGGAGAAGCCAGGGTTTTCTTTCTTTCTTTTTTTTTTTTTGGTACCAGGGATTGAACTCCAGGGCACTTGACCACTGAGCCACATCCCCATCCCTATTTTGTGTTTTACGTAGAGACAGGGTCTCACTGAGTTGCTTAGCGCCTCGCCATTGCTGAGGTTGGCTTTGAACTTGTGATCCTCCTATCTCGGCCTCCCAAAGTGCTGGGATTACAGGCATGCACCACCGTGCCCAGCTGCCAGGGTTCTCTTGACTTCTATTCCCCCTCATACCTAAATGCTCCCATCCCTGAGGCCTTGGCCTGAGCTCCAGCCAGCCCACAGGCTTTGCTTGGTAGCCTTGCATCCTATAATGGGAGGGCTGGACAGAATCTTTCCAAAGGCCCATATCCCTCAGATCCAGATGTATCTGTACCCTTCCCAGGATTTCTGGCAATGCTGCTTCTGATAAGAACATCAAGGATGGTGTTTGTGCCCAGATTGAGAAGAACTTTGCCAGGGCCAAGTGGAAGGTAAGTTTTGATTGATTTCTTGGCCCAGTCCTAAGTGCTCCTTCTGACACCCAGTTTCTTGCCCACACTATACCTCTGCAACCATACAAAAGCTTTTCTCAGGTACTCATGAATGGCTGTCATTACCTTAAGCAGGAGTACTGAGCAGCTAGGTCCCTGGCCTTAGGTGGTCAGAGGCAGCTGGGGCACTATGGAAGGGACTGGGTTTGACTATTGCCAGGGATTGGATCCAGCCAGCCTCACCCTGAGCTTCTCTCCACTGTCCTCCTTTCAGAAAGCTGTCCGAGTGACCACCCTCATGAAACGGCTCCGGGCACCAGAGCAGTCTGGCACAGCTGCAGCCCAGTCTAGCTCAGCCACAGACACTGCCACCCCTGGGGCTGCAGGTGCGGCTGCAAGTGGATCTATCACAGAGGGTGATGCTGCATGTGCTACCAAGAGTGATAATGTGGCCTCTGCAGACCGTAGTGCCACTCCAGCCACAGATGGCAGCACCACCCCAGCCACTGATGGCAGTGTCACCCCAGCCACTGATGGGAGCATCACCCCAGCCACTGATGGCAGTGTCACCCCAGCCACCGACAGAAGTGCTACTCCAGCCACCGATGGGAGAGCCACACCAGCCACAGAAGAGAGCATGGTGCCCACCACCCAAAGCAGTGCCACGTTAGCTGCCAAGGCAGCTGCCACCCCTGAGCCGGCTATGGCCCAGCCGGACAGCACAGCCCTAGAGGGTGCCACAGGCCAGGCTCTACCCTTTAGTAAAGAAGGGGCTACTGGCTATGCCCAGGAGTCTCAGAGGGAGGAGACCAGCTGAGTGGGCAGCCTGATGGGGGATGGGGGGCGGGCAGGAGGGTGGGAGAGTGAATGAGGGGCTTTTCATTGTATATAGAGTCACTGGCATGATGCCCTTGCTCCCCCAAGCCCCCCATCTCAGTGGGGCATTCCTGGGGGCCACAGGAGAGCAGTCTTGTCTCCTGTGTGTATGTGTGAGTGATGGGCAGGCCAGAGGCAGGGCCAGCCCTAACCCCTGCATGGATTCCTTGTGGCTTTTCTGTCTTTTGCTACCTTCACCAATTTCTGTTCCTTGTGGGATGCTGCTCTAGGGATACTCAGGGGTCCCTGCTCTCTTTCTCCTTCCCTTCCTGCCTCATCATTCACCCAGGCAGGCCCTGCAGGTTCCATATTTTCCCAGGCCCTAAATTGGGTGGCCTTGCCCTGAGAGCTGGTCCTCCAGCGAGGCCCTGTCAGTGGTGTTAGGCTCCTGCATGTGAAGGTGTATACCTGTGGTATGTGGGCTGCTTTAGGAGTAGACACTGGCTGGTATACAGGATCCAAATATCTAGGGCAGTTTGCTTTAAATCAAAACTGGTCATGTGCTGGCGGGGGGCACTGAATGCCAGCTGTGGGGGTCCTTAGAAGTAGGAAAGAATGAGTAGGAGGGTAAAATCTTCCATCTTTGTCCCTGGGAAGGCCCTCTTAAGACCCTTGTGTTATTTCTTGCCCTCTTAAGTCCTGCAGCGAGTTGCCCTGTACCCTGAACCTCATGGGCCTCTAAGGGAAAGAAGAAGCAACTATGATGTGGCAATGGGACCTGGGAGAGTATAGTATGGGACCAGCACCCAATGCCCCGGCCCAGCTGGATCCTTACCCTGGGCCAAACAGGGAGGGCTGATGTCCCCATTCTTTTCTTAGATGCTAACCCTGCACAGGCTCAGCCCATAAGTCTTCTCTATCCCAGAAGGGCTACTGATTGGTAGTATCCCTTAGTATGATTTGGAGGTTTACCCTTCAGAGGGGTTAATTTTCTGCTCTCAGTTTAACAAGAACATGTTTCTACTGCTTGCTTCTATCAGAGGCCTAGGGGCCTCTGAGCCATGTTAAGTTGCTTTTGCTGGGATGAAGAAGTATAAGACTCCCTAGTTCCCTGAGGGAGGTTCCTGACAGGTGCCCTTTGTCAGACCCTACCATAGCCTGGACAGGCAACCATACTGGTCCTCGCCCTTGCTTGGATTCCATGGTGGTCTTGCCCTTCTCCCTGCATGCCTGTGGGTCTGTACGTGAAGGTTGGTGGGCTAACTGTGTGCCTGCTGAACCTGGCAAATAAACGTCACCCTGCAAAGCCTCTGGCCTTTGCTTCCTCTGTCCTACCAAGGAAGAGTCCCTAAAAGGCAGTGGGGAGGGGAGAGGCTGGGAGAAGGTTCACAAATAGTAGCTGATGCTCAATGGATTGCTTGAGCTGAGAGTGAAAGTCACTCTCACCAGTGTGATCCTCAAAAGTGGTGGTGGGTGTTCTCTGGACTCTAGAAATCTATGTGCATGGTGCATCCTGAGCTAGATATGAGCCCAGGAATACCTTTTGGGCTGAGAGCCCAAGTAAGGACTGCTGTTCTGACTTCTGTTAAAGGAGAGTTTGTCTTAACTTGGGTACAGAGCCAGAACCCATCCAGGCCAACCACCAGAGCAAGCGACCTTGCTTATAGCCTAAGTGGGCTTTCCTTAGTTGGGGAGAAGGTGTAGGATGGGCATTGCACAAAGGTTCTATGCTGCTGTGTGTCGATTCCTACTTCCTGTGAACATCTGTGCTTTCCACATAGGCTCAATGGGAGTTTGCTCTGTGGCTTCTTCAGCTCATAATATGGGGCTCTGCACAAGGTTTCTTCTGGGGAGAGGGAATAACCCTGTCAAAATGGCGTGAAGATCCCAAAGGAGTTTTGCTCCAGCCCAGATGAGCCTCAGTGAACTAACTCACCAGTGTTGGCTGCTTTCTCAGGGAGGATCTCAAAGATAACTTATTTGCTGTGGGAATAATAAAAAGGGTTGTTAGTTCCTGGTCTTTGAAGCATATATGCTTCCAAAATTGGAACCCTACTACATTCTCAGGCATGATGAATCCTGGGAGCTGAGAGCTAAATTAAAGTACTGGCCCTAGTATCTCCAAACTCGGGGATCATTAGTTCTTAGATAAAACCAAGGTTACTGTGGGATGTCCTTATGGGTTGAGCCATATGTGTCCATCTTTCCAAGATCACCCACAACCTTAGGCTGAGAGGGCGGGGCATTCTTTTGGTCTGGGAACTATGAGCTGCCAGCGCGCGGTCCAGCACTGCCTGGAGCCCCGGGGACCCATCAGGACCATCGTTCCATCCCCTTGGGGCTTCAGTCTTGACTTTTTGAAAGAAGAGAGAGAGAGCCCAGGCCTAGGTCACTTCGCGCCATCTTGGGAACACAACACTGCTTTGCTCTGAAGAAGGATCACCTTGCAGCGTCGCTGCTTTCCGCCCCAATCCAAGGCAGTGGTCTTGCTCTCGAGGGTTGTAGGCGTCTTCCAAAAATCGCTCCAGAGGCACTGCACTCAATCCCAGGATTCTCTACGGCCGATGGGCCGCTAAACCCTCTCAATGGTCCCGCCCAACCAAGAGTTAATCCAATCAGAGCCAACATTCAGGCTCTGTTCCCGGTTCTGTGTCGCTATTTCCGGTTTCCTCCCGGAAGTCGTGCAGTGGAGCCAAATTTGAAGCGAGCTGAGACCCGGGGGCGCGGCCAGTAAGTTGTACCTATTGCAGTTTCCTTGGCTACCTGGGCCGCTTGAGACCAGCCATCATGCCTATCCGTGCGCTGTGCACTATCTGCTCGGACTTCTTCGACCACTCCCGCGACGTGGCGGCCATCCACTGTGGACACACCTTCCACCTTCAGTGGTGAGTGACAGCCGTGTAGGGGCCCACGCTCACCCTGATACTACTTCGGGGCCAAGGGGTGTCGGACCTTCAGGCAACCCATCCTCGCAGCCCAGACGGGTGGTGAGGACCTCAATAGACCGAGCTCTGCGGGAGCTTCCTGACCTGGGCTGAAGTTGGTAAGGCGGAGGTGATAACTGAGCTGAGCCCAAGGGGCAGAACTGGTGTAGTGAAGAGAGTAGGTGCTTCCGCGATCATTTGTGCAAAGAGATGTGACTTCAAAAAACTATTAGCCTGTGCAGAGTTGAGCTTTCACTACATTAACAAGCCCTTTTATTTCTTCAGTATAGAAACTTGACAGGCTTCTGGCCACTCAAAAGGTTTTGCTGTGGATTGATTCTATCTAGAATCATCTCATTAGCCAGACACCCCAGTTTATTCACCATGCCAGCAAACCCGATTTAACATGGAAAGGCAAGAAGGTGCTTCCCTATAAAGAGGTCCTGCTGACTATGTAGGACCATTTTGTGAATGTGGGGAAAGATTCTTCTAGCAGCTGTAGACAGGCTTATTTGGAGCTTCCAGCGAATAGGATAAGTCAGTGACCCCTGGGAATGGCAGGTAGTAATAGTCACAGGAGACTTGTGGGACAAAAGGCCTCAGGAAGCAGGTAGCCAGGCATCACCCTGATAGCTACTGGGTGCCCCTTACTTGCAAAGCTATCAGGGTTGCTGATAGCCTGAGCCCCATGCTGAAAGAATCATTTGCTGTTTGGTTAGAAACCAAAGATCACCTCTTAAAATATTTTATTTACTGTTGTATCTTCTGTTTTCTAACTTTTCACTTGAGTCTTTTCTGTGTATTCCTGTTCATGTGAAAACAACATTTAGTTGGACTTTAAAAAATCTTGTCTGATAATCTTTGTATTTAACTGGACCATTTAGTCTACTTAAAATGTTGCAATTGGAGTGCAGTGGCAACCAGGAGACAGGAGGATCACAAGTTCAATACTAGACAACTTAGTGAGACCCTGTCTCAAAATTTTAAAAAATAATAAAAAAGGGCTGGTGATGTAGCTTAATGGTACGAACCTCTCCTCACCACCACCGTTGTTCAATCCCCTCTAACAAAAGAAAAAGACAAAAAAAAAAGAGAGAGAGAGAGAAATAATTATAATAATGCAATGAAATGAAGATTATGAAATGAAAATTAAGCATCATATTTGGTATTTTCTGTTTTGTTTGGCCCGATGTTTCCTATTCACTCCTTTCTTGGTTTGATTTGAATTGATTATATACTTTGTATCACTCCTTTTTTCCCCCTGAATGAGTTTGGAAGATATATACCCCATTTTCATTCTTTTAGTGGTTATCACATACGTGTGTGTGCGCGTGTGTGTGTATGTGCTTCACTTACCAAATTCAAAATTAATTAACTTACTTTTTCATTTTCCCAGGTAACTCAGAGCTTAGAAAACTAACACACTCCCAGCCAGGCGCAGTGGCTCAAGCCTGTAACCCCAGCATTTAGAGAGGCTGAGACAGGAGAATCGTGAGTTCAAAGCCAGCCTCAGCAATGGCGGGGTGCTAAGCAACTCAGTGAGACCCTGTCTCTACATAAAACACAAAATAGGGCTGGGGATGTGGCTCAGTTGTCGAGTACCCCTGAGTTCAATCCCCAGTACCAAAAAAAAAAAAAGAAAACTAACATACTCCTTCTGCATTATTATTATTTGAATATTTTAATTCCATGAATTTTTAAAAAATTTTTTTAGTTGATGGGTGTTTATTTTATTCATTTATTATTTATTTATATGTGGTGTTGAGGATCGAACCCAGCGCCTCATGCATGCTAGGCAAGCATTCTACCACTGAGCTACAGCCCCAGCCCCTCCATGAATTTTTTTTTTAAATATTTATTTTTTAGTTGTAGGTGGACAGAATATCTTTATTTTATTTTTATGTGGTGCTGAGGATCGAACCCACTGCTTCATGCATGCTAGGCGAGCATGCTACCACTGCGCCATAACCCCAGCCCCATGAATTTTTAATTAGATTTTTTTTCTTAGAGGCAGGGTCTTGCTATGTTGCCCAAGCTGACCTCAAACTCCTGAGCTCAAGTGATCCTTCTGCCTCAGCCTCATGAATAGCTGAGACTACAGGTGTGCACCACTGTACCCAGCTTCTATGTATTTTATTATTATTATTTTTTTAAATATTTTTTTAGTTATAGATGGACACAATGTCTTTATTTTATTGCTTTGTATGTGGTGCTGAGGATCGAACCCGGGGCCTCATGCATGCGAGGCAAGCGCTCTACTGCTGAGCCACAATCCCAGCCCCAGCTTCTATGTATTTTAAAATAAACTTTTTGTTTACAATAATTTTTCATTTACAGACAAGTTGTAAAGATAGTACAGATAGTTTTTGTTTATTTATTTATTTTTTCTGGTACCAGGGATTGAACTCAGGGGTGCTTAACCACTGAGCCACATCCCTAGCCCTATTTTGTTTTTTATTTAGAGACAGAGTCTCACTGAATTTCTCATTGCCTCACTGCTGATGCTGACTTTGAATTCACAATCCTCCTGCCTCAGCCTCCAGAGCCACTGGGATTACAGGCATGCACCACCTGGCCCAGTAGTTGTTTTTTTGTTTTGTTTTGTTTTTTTGGTACTGGGGATTGAATTCTGTCTCAGGGGTACTCTACCACTGAGCCCCAGCCCCAGCCCTATTTTGTGTTTTATGTAGAGACAGGGTCTCACTGAGTTGCTTAGTGCCTCCCCGTTGCTGAGGCTGGCTTTGAACTCATGATTCTCTTGTCTCAGCCTCCCAAAATGTTGGGATTACAGGCATGCGCCACTGCGCCCAGCTAGTTTTTTTGTTTTTTTTTAAATGAAGAGTCCCAATCAGATATTCTGTAGAATGTCTGTCAACTTGAGTTTCTCTGATACTTTCTCATGATTTGACTGGAATTATAGGCTTTGGGAAAGTATACTACAGAGGTAGGGTGCCCTTCTTATGGTATCTTTTTTTTTTTTTAATGTTTATTTTTTAGTTGTAGGTGACAGAATATCTTTATTTTTTTTATTTTTATGTGGTGCTGAGGATCGAACCCAGTGCCTTATGCATGCTAGGCGAGCACGCTACCACTGCGCCATAATCCCAGCCCCTTATGATATCTTATTGAAGGGTACATGATAACATACTTATCTCTGATGATATTAACCTTGATCACTTGGTTAAGGTGGAATCTACCAGGTTTTTCTATCATGAAGTTATTATTTTTCTTTCAAAATCCTGGTTTTTTAAAATATTCTTTATTTATAGATGGACACAGATATCTTTATTTGATTTTTATGTGGTACTGAGGATTGAACCCAGTGCCTCATGCATGCAAGGCAAGCGCTCTACCACTGAGCTACAATCCCAGCCCCTCAAAGTCAAGTTACTAGGACCAATTCACACTCAAGTAAAAAGGAATTATGTTCCACACTATTTGGAATTCTTAGTAAGGAAATTTGTATTTTCTATATTTATTCAGTCATCTATGTATGGGCTTATAGGTGTTTATTTTATTCTTTTTTTTTTTTTTTTTTAAAGATTTTATTTTTTAGTTGTAGGTGGACACAATATCTTTATTTTATTTTTATGTGGTGCTGAGGATTGAACCCAGTGCCTCCCGCGTGCTAGGCGAGCACGCTACCACTGTGCCATAACCTCAGCCCTATTTTATTCTTTGAATTGTGAGCCAATATTAATTTATTTTACTGTTCATAATGACTCCTGTTTCCTCCTCCACTTTTTTTTTTTTTAAGTAGTTCTGGATGGAACACAGGACTTTGCACATGCTAAGTAAACTACCACTGAGCTATAAATCTCCAAACCTACCACCCTTTTTATTGTAGTAAAATATACATAGCATAAAATTTACTATATTAGCTATTTTCTCTATTTTTACCATATACTTATTTTTATTGTAAAAAAATATACATGATATCCTGTTTCCCATTTTAACCATTTTTAGGTATAGAATTCAGTGTCACTAAGTACATTTACAGTGTTGTATAACCATCAACACTATTTCTGAAACTTTTTCATTACCCAAACAGAAACATTAACTCTTTAAATAATAATTCTCCATTGCCCTCTCTCTCAGACCCCTAGAAACCTCTATTTTACCTTCTGTCTCTGTGAATTTTCCTAATCTAGGGACTTTGTATAAGTAGAGTCATACGATATTTGTCCCTTTTGAGTCTGGTTTATTTCACTTAGTATCTTTTTTTTTGGTACCGGAGATTGAACTCAGGGGCACTTGACCACTGAGCCACATCCCCAGCCCTGTTTTGTGTTTTATGTAGAGACAGGGTCTCACTGAGTTGCTTAGTGCCTCGCTTTTGCTGAGGCTGGCTTTGAACTCGCGATTCTCTTGTCTCAGCCTCCCTAAGTGCTGGCATTACAGGCTTGAGCCACCGCGCCCAGTGTCACTTAGTATCTTTATAAGGTTTATTTGCATTATAGCATGTATTTGAATTCCATCTTTTATGACTAATATTTAATTGTATATATGGAAATACCACGTTTTCTTTATCCATTCATTTGTTGATAGACCTTAAGTTGTTTCTACATTTTGATTACTGTGAATAATGCTACTATGAATATTGCTGAATAAGTATCCGTATGAGTCCCTGTTTTCAATTTTTTTGGATATATACTTGGGAGTGGATACGCTGGCACATATGGGAATTCTATATTTAGCCTTTAGCTTTTGAGGAATTGCCATACTATTTTCCACAGCAGCTATATCTTATTTTTTTTTTCTCTTTTGAGATGGGGTCTAGCTATGTTACTCAGGCTGATCTTGAACATTGCTTTAGTTTATTTCATTTTGTTTATGATTTTTGGTGTTGGGGATTGAACTTAGGGCAAGTATGAACTCTACAACAACTGTGCTACACCACCACCTGCATCTTTTTAAATTCTTACCAAAAATACATGAGGTTTCTACCTTCTCCAATGACAGCATTTGTCATTATTTCATCTTTTTTTTTTCCTTCACTGTTGGCGATTGAATCCAGGACCTTACTCACCTGGCAAGTGCCCTACCACTGAGCCTCACACATGGCCCTTCATTTTTGGATAACAGCTATCCTAGTAGATTTAACATGACACCTTTCCCTTCCTTTCTTCTTCCTTCTTTCCTTTCTCCCTCCCTCCATCCCTCCCTATTTCCCTCCTTCCCTCATTCCCTCCTTCCCTCCTCTCCCTTCCTTCCTTTCTTCCTTCCCTCCTTTCCTCCTTCTTTCCTTTCTTTCTGAACATAGAGGCACCTAACCACTAAGCTACGTCCTCAGTCCTTTTTTTTCATTTTGAAACAAGGACTCACTAAGTTGCTTAAGGCCTTGCTGAATTGCTGAGGCTAGCTTTAAACGTGTAATCCTCCTTCCTCAGCCTCCTGAGTCACTGGAATTACAGGCATGCTCCATGGAACTCTGCTATCCCCTACCCTTTCTATTATTTTTATTTTGTGATGGTGTCTCACTAAATTACTTAGGGCCTCCCTAAATTGCTAAGGGTGGCCTTGAACTTGAGAACCTCTTACCTCATCCTCTTGAGTTGCTGAGATTACAGGCATGTACCTCCATGCCTTTTTTTGTTTTTTGTTTTTTGTTTTTGGTACCAGGGATTAAACTCGGGTACTCAACCACTGAGCCACATCCCCAGCCTGATTTTGTGTTTTATGTAGAGACAGGGTCTCACTGAGTTGCTTAGCACCTCACTGTTGCTGAGGCTGGCTTTGAACTGGCGATTCTGTCTCAGCCTCCCAAAGTTCTGGGATTACAAGCGTGAACCACCGCGCCCGGCTCATGCCTTTTTTTAATCATGGCAAAATGTGCACAAATGCACATCATAAAAACTACCATTTTCTTTTCTTTCTTTTTTTTTTTTTGGTACTGGAGATTGAACTCAGGGGCACTCAACCACTGAGCCACATCCTCAGCCCTATTTTTTTGTGTTTTATGTAGAGACAGGGTCTCACTGAGTTGCTTAGCACCTCACCGTTGCTGAGGCTGGCTTTGAACTCACAGTTCTCCTGTCTCAGCCTCCTGAAGTGCTGGGATTACAGGCTTGTGCCACCGCGCAATAAATAAATAATAAATATTAATAAATAAATAATATTTATTTATTTTTATTATATTGCAGATTGAACCCAGGAGCACTCTACCTCTGACCTACATCCCTAGGCCTCAGTCTTCCAAGTAGCTGGGATTACTGTGCCTGGCTCATTTGAATAATTTGGGGGTGGGTACTGGGGATTGAACCCAGGGATACTTAACCACTGAGCCACATCCCCAGCCCTTTTTATTTGGCATTTTGAGGCAGATTCTCCCTGACTTGCTTAAGTTGCCGAAGCTTGCTTTGAACTCGTGATCCTCCTGTCTACCACGCCCAGTTTCAATAATTTTTTAAAAAAATATTTTTAATTACAGATGGACATGAAACTTATTATTTATATTTTATGTGGTACTGAGGATTGAACTCAGTGCCTCACATGTGCTAGGAAAGTGCTGCACCACTGAGCTACAACCCCAATCCTCAATAGTTTTTAAGTGTACGATTTTTTGGTATTAAGCACATTCACACTGTTGTACAACCATCACCACTATTTTTTTTTCATGGATTCTATTGAGAATACTTTTATTACACAGGTATCATATGCACACAGTTATTTGGGAAACATTTATAGACATGGAGCTCATTTCCAAATCTCCATTTTATCCACACAAACTATAACGTACATTCATCTTAGGGTTCAGCCCCACAGGATTGAGATGCCAAGTTATTGCTTTCTGAACAGAGAGCTCCAATTAAATAGAATCTTCCAAACCAAGAACAAAGCCCTGTATTCTTAATTCTTTATACCATGTGTATAGATGAATAAAACGTTATTACCACTATTTTTTAATTCTTTTTTATTTGTTGTAATTAGTTAAACATGACAGTAGAGTGCATTTTGACACATCATACATAAATGGAGTATAACTTCTCATTCTGGTTGTGCATGATGTAGAGTTACACTGGTCGTGTAATCACATATGCACATAGGGTAATAATGTCTGATTCATTCTACTATTCTTCCTACCCTTAAATCCCTTCCCCTCCTTTCACTCCCCTCGATCTAATCCAGAGTACCTCTATTCTTCCCTACCCCCTACCTTATTGTGAACTAGCATCTGCATATCAGAGAAAACATTCAGCCTTTAGTTCTTTGGGATTGGCTTATTTCACTTAGCATAATATTTTCCAGCTCCATCCATTTATCAGGAAATGCCGTAATATCATTTTTCTTTAAGGCTGAGTAATATTGCATTGTGTGTATATATATACCACATTTTCTTTATCCATTCATCTGTTGAAGGGCATCTAGGTTGGTTCCATATTTTAGCTATTGCAAATTGAGCTGCTATAAACTGCGTCACTGTAGTATGCTGATTTTAAGTCCTTTGGATATAAACCGAGGAGTGGGATAACTGGGTCAAATGGTGGTTCCGTTCCAGGTTTTCTGAGGAATCTCCATACTGCTTTTGAAAATGATTGCACCAATTTGCAGTCCCACCAGCAATGTATGAGTGTACTTTTCCCCCACATCCTCATCAACATTTATTGTTGTTGGTATTCTTGATAATTGCCATTCTAACTGGAGTGAGTTGAAATCTCAGTGTAGTTTTGATTTGCATTTCTCTAATTGCTAGAAATATTGAACATTTTTCATATATTTGTTGATCAATTGTATTTCTTCTTCTGTGAAGTGTCTGTTCAGTTCCTTAGACCAATTATTGATTGGGTTATTTGGGGTTTTTTTCGGGGTGTTAAAGTTTTTTGAGTTCTTCATATATCCTGGAGATTAATGCTCTATCTGAGATGCATGTGGTAAAGATTTTCTCCCATTCAGTAGGTTCTCTCTTCATGTTATTGTTATCTTTTTAAATTTTTAAAATTTATTCTAATTAGGTATACATGACAGCAGAATGCATTTTGATTCATTGTACACAAATGCAGCACAACTTTTCATTTCTCTGGTTGTACATGTTGTAGAGTTACACCATATGTGCAGTCATACATGTACCTAGGGCATTGATGTCCATCTCATATTGATTGTTATTGACTGAGAAGAAAGTGTATTCACTTGTTGATGACCGCCATTTTTAAAAAGCTTTCTGCCAGGCACAGTGGTGCAACACCTGTAATCTCTCTGGCTTGTGAGTCTGAGTCAGGAGGATTGCAAGTTCAAAGCCAGCCTCAGCAACAACAAGGCACTAAGCAACTCAGTGAGACCTTGTCTCTAAATAAAAATACGAAATAGGGCTGGGGATGTGGCTCAGTGGTTGAGTGCCCCTGAGTTCAATCCCTGGTACTTCTCTAAAAAACAAAACAAAACAAAAAAACAATAAAAGCTTTCATTTTCCCAAATTGAAGTTCTATATTCCTTAAACAGTAATTCCCAGTTGTTCCCTGTCCCGAAGCTCTGGTAATCACCTTTCTACTTTCTATCTCTATAACTTTGACTTTTCTAAGTACTTCATTTAAGTGGGATCATAATATATTTACCCTTTTTAAACTGGCTTATTTCTCTTAGCATAATGTCTTCCTGGTTCATCCTTGTAAATTGTAGCATGTGTCAGAATTTCTTTTTCAATTTTCTTTTTTTTGTGTGTGGTACTGTGGGTTAAACCCAGGACTTCTCACATGCTATAACAATTTATCATAAACTCAATTGCTTAAAACAACACAAATGTATTGTATTATAGTTCTTGAGGTCA
>PVHX01002457.1:98393-168144 GCA_004024805.1 Geosciurus inauris
GGTACCGGGGATTGAACTCAGGGGCACTCTACCACTGAGCCACATCCCCAGCCCTATTTTGTATTTTATGTAGAGACAGGGTCTCACTGAGTTGCTTAGCGCCTCGCCATTGCTGAGGCTGGCTTTGAACTCGCGATTCTCCTGTCTCAGCCTCCCTGAGTGCTGGGATTACAGGCTTGAGCCACCGCGCCCGGCTTACCATCAAACCTTTTTAAATGACTCTGGCATTCCTGCCTTACTCTTATAAGGGTCCTTGTGATAGTTACCCCACCTCAGGGCTGGGGATACAGTTCAGTGATAGAGCACTTACCTAGCATGTGTGAGGGCCTGGGTTCAATCCTTAGCAACACAAAAACAAAACAATCAAAAACCGTTCCCCATCAGGTGATGCATGCCTGTAGTCCCAGGAGGCTGAGGAAGGAGAATTACGAGTTCAAAGCCAGCCTCAGCAACTGGGTGAGGCCCTAATCAACTCAGTGAGACCTTGTCTCTAAATAAAATATAAAAAGAGGGCTTGGGAAGTTGCTCAATGGTTAAGCACCCTGGGTTCAATCCTCAGTACCAAAAACAAAACACCTTCACATCTCAAGATCCTTAACTCAATCACATCTGCAAATTTCCTCTTGCTATAATAAGCTAACACATTCACAAGTTTTAGGGGTTAGGATATGCATTTTTTTGGTGGTGGTAGTGTTCTTACCACCTTCTTTCCAGAACTTCCACTTACACATTTACTAGAGCTTCTCTGAATATCTTCTATGTCTCTTATCATCTCTATATTTTCTTATCTTTTTAATTCTTTTTTTTTTTTTTTTGGTACAGGGATTGAACTCAGGGGTACTGGACCACTGAGCCACATCCCCAGCCCTATTTTGTGTTTAACGTAGAGATAGGGTCTCACTGAGTTGCTTAGCGCCTCGCCATTGCTGAGGCTGGCTTTGAACCCGCGATTCTCCTGTCTCAGCCTCCCAATTGCTGGGATTACAGGCGTGTGCTACCGCGCCCAGCTTCTTTTTAATTCTTAACATTTCCTTTGACTTATCTTTCAGTATGCTAATTCTTCAGCTTTGTTTAAACTGCCATTAACCCCACTCACTGACTTATAAGTTTTGGCTGACCAGTTTTAGAATTTCCACTTTGTTCTTTTTGTTCTTATTTTTGAGATGGAGTCTTGCTATGTTGCCTAAGCTGATCTCAAACTTGTGAGCTCAAGCAATCTTCCTGCCTCAACATCTAAGTAGCTAGGACTACATGCATGTGCTATTGTATCTGGCTTTGTTTGATTCTTTTAAAATTTTGATATCACCTTTTAGTTTCTGATTTTATACTGGTATTTATTTTTTTAAGCATAGTATGTTTCATCTGTGTCTGACAATTCTAATACCCAAAGTCTGTAGACATGTGCCTTTTTCCTGCATGCCTGTTTACTTTTTACAACATTTTTTCTATTGAAATATAATATAGGGCTGGGATTGTGGCTCAGTGGTAGAGCACTTGCCTCACATGTGTGAAGCACTGGGTTCAATCCTCAGCACTGCATATAAATAAAGGTCCATCAACAAAAAAAAAAAAAGGAAGAAATATAATATAGTTATAGAAAAGTATACATATAACTGGGTACAGTGGTGCACACCTGTAATCCCAGCACTTTGGGAGGCTGAGACAGGAGAATCACGAGTTCAAAGCCAGCCTCAGCAACGGTGAGGCGCTAAGCAACTCAGTGAGACCCTGTCTCTACATAAAACACAAAATAGGGCTGGGGATGTGGCTCAGTGGTTGAGTACCCCTGAATTCAATCTCCGATACCGAAAAAAGAAAAAGTTTACATACAATGAATGTATGACCTACAGAAACAAGGATGGGATGTAGCTCAGTGGTGGAACGTTTACCTATGTATGTGCAAGGCCCTGGATTTGGATTTGATCATCCCCAGCATTGAAAACAAATTTAAAAAAAAAGGAGGAGGGAGGAGGAGAAGAAAAAGAATAAAGGAAAGCATAGTATTATCATCTCTAGAAACCTCTTTATATACTCTTTCAATTATTCCTGCCAACCCAACTTCCCTTGTATCCCCCACATAAAGGTAACTGATGTCTTGAGAGCATACATGAATTTTGCCTACATTTTTCCTTTATATAAATGGAATTATACAAAATATAATTTTTGTGTGTATCTGATTTATTTTACTCTGTTATATTTTTGTGATTCATCCATAATGATTTTTAGTTAGTTGACTCATTCATTCTCCTTGCTGTGTGATACATTCCACTGTGCCTGGTTAGTTTAGATTATATGTTGCACATGGTATTCAAAAGTAGATACCTTGGGCTGGGATTGTAGCTCAGCGGTAGAGCGCTTGCCTCGCATGCGTGAGACCCTGGGTTTGATCCTCAGCACCACACACAGAGCAATAAAAAAAAAAAAAAAAAAAAAAAAGTAGATACCTAGGATTGATGGTATTTTCTTCCAGAGAAGACTTCATAAATTTAAGATTTAAGTTTTGATGGATCACACAGATGGATGATTCAAAGCTAACCTCTGTTTACTTGTACCATCTAAGTGTAGCCTTTTGGAGTCCTAGCTTAAAGTAGGTGTGTTATCAGAGTCCCTATTTATGAGAGATCCTGGGCTTTGATTATCACCTCCATCCCAGTCAAGGCCCAGAAGGTTGGCAGAACAGCTTCAGGCTAATACTACAGGGCCAAAAACAGGGCCAGTTGGTCTGAGTGCCAAGTACTAGTTAGGCTTGTGGGAAGTGATGTAAACGCCTATGGTCCTATCCTCCTTATAGGCAGGTATTGGGGTGACTGGGTTGGGTGACTACTTGGCCTGTATCCCCAGCTATACCAAGGCTCACCAGTTTGTTGTTCTGCTTTAATTCCAGCCTAATTCAATGGTTTGAGACAGCACCAAGTCGGACTTGCCCACAATGCCGAATCCAGGTGAGGTGTAGAGATGGGCTTGCCTCAGCGGAACATAGACTTCTTGCCAGAAAGCAGGAATATAGAAATAACTGTAAAACTGAGTAGTAACTATGAACTTTTTTTACCCTCCTGGTTTGGGCAAGTTGAGTCTCATGTATGCCCTTGAGTTGCTCTGGAGGTCTATTTTACATGCATAGGGAGCTGACAAATGTACTTGTCACCTGGCCCAGTTTTTTTTTTTTTTAACATTTCCTGGACAGTACTTTTTTCTGGGCCAGTCTTACCCTGGATATATTTGGCTCTTTTCCTGTCTTTAGAAAATGCTCCAGCACCTAGAGTTGAATGTCTTTTGAGCACTCATTGTGCGTGTCTATAGTGACACAACTTCAGCAACCAAACAAGCAGTCCTATCTTGGGGTACCTCCAGGAGTGAAGGGGTCTTCTGGCTCCAAAAGATGTACTTTGAAAAGCTAGACCTGGGGCTGGAGTTATGGCGCAGTGGTAGTGTGCTCGCCTTGCACGCGTGAGACACTGGGTTCAATCCTCAGCACCACATAAAAATAAAATAAAGATATTCTGTCTACCGACAACTAAAAATAAATATTTAAAAAAAAAAGAAAAGTTAGACCTGGGAACAGACCTGGCATACATGTTAGGCAGGCAGTTAGATTCAAGTACAATCCTTCCTGGCCCATGATCCAGCAAGGCAGTCATATTCTATCTTGTTTTTCCATCCAGGTTGGCAAAAGAACCATTATCAATAAGCTGTTCTTTGACCTTGCCCAGGAGGAGGAGAGTGTCTTGGATGCAGAATTCTTAAAGGTATCCAGAATGTGTCTCATTCCACTGAACTCCAATTTCTGTGGGAGTTCACTTTCTATGCCCACACAGGGAAGGTGCCTAGAGTATAGAGACAGGGTTAGCCAGGCGAGGTGGTGCATGCCTGTAATCCCAGCACTTTGGGAGGCTGAGACAGGAGAATCGTGAGTTCAAAACCAGCCTCAGCAACGGCAATGCGCTAAGCAACTCAGTGAGACCCTGTCTCTAAATAAAACATAAAATAGGGCTGGGGGTGTGGCTCAGTGGTTGAGTACCCCTAAATTCAATCCCTGGTACCAAAAAAGAGATAAGGTTATGGAGGAAATTCTAGTAGAGGTTTCTAGGCAGAGGCAAGTAGAAGCAATGGTAAATGATGATGAGACACAGTCATCAGAGAAATACGCTGTAAAAGGGGAGGGGGCACTTAACTATAAGACCTCCTCTTAGAATTTCAGTGCAATTCTGACCAAAGGACAGAGTGATTCTCTCAAGGTTCACTCACCTTGTGAAGGACCTGTAGACTTCCTGACTTTGCTACTGGATAGTTAGTGACAGATTAGGAAGTTCTTTGACTTCGCAGTCAGGAAAGATGTATGTGTCTACTATTTCCTAACTTGGGTGTGCCTCAAAATTGCCTAGGGAATTTGGTATGAAGTCAGATACCTGGGTCTTCCCCAAGCCAGTAATAGAGGGCAAAGCCAACTGGAATCAAGATTTGCAGCCCAAGTGGAAACACATACTGCAGGGGAGGCTAAGAAGCTTCCTTCCAATACTTCTACTATTCCCCCGTCCCCCAAATCTAAAATTTGCCTTTCTTGGGCATCAGGAGCCTGGATTGGTAGAAAGCTCCTGAGGAAGTCAGATTGGGGTTCACAAGTGATTGCTGGACCCTAAGGTTAATTTGCTGGATAGTTGTCATATCAGTTCATTTGACGATGGTCCCAGGGTATCATGATGTCCTTGGAAACTCACTGCTGAGAGTGTGGAGCTTTTATGTTTTTAACCAGCATGTTCAACTGCTCCCAGTTTTAAGTGGTGTCCTCTGTGATAAGGGCAACAAAACCAGCTTCATTTCTTTCCAGCTTTCAAAGCTAGGTATGTGAAAGGGGGAAGCAACACCTTGAGTAGTTTAGAAAGGGTTGGAAAACACCCTGCTGTGGTGTGGTAGGAGCCAAAAGACTATAGGTAGTAGTGCAGTAGCCTTTGGTTGATGTCCCTTCTCAGGCAGACCCTGCATGTTCTTCCCTACCCCCCATTTCTACTCCAACCTCTTCAGCTTACACTGATCAGCCCAGCAACCAGAAGCTTCTGGCCCTACAGTCCTGGGTGGAAAGTTCCACCTGGGTAGATAAACTCTGCTTATCTACTCACTAATTGTAGGCCTAAGTATTGGTCACATCTGACATTCTGAGTATTGTATTGAACTTAGAAGGGTGATTTAAAGGAAGGTTTGCCTTGGATTTTGTCCAGCTACCTCCATAGATCCTTGACCAAGCATTTAAGTCCTGCAAAACCTTGGTTTTCCTGATTATGATTCCTCCATAACCAGGATTGCCCATAGGTGTGTTGAATTCTGTGGACTTCCATATAAGAGCTGCATGCACTTCTATCCAGCCTCTGTACTGCTAGTGTGGCTCTGGAACATATACAAGGCATTTAGGTGTTCACTTGGCAGTGATGCAAAGCTGCCCTGCCTTACTGATTCTTCTTAGATTCTATAGCTGAAATGTTTGTAGTACACAAAGTCAGCTTAGAGCTTGTAGGAAGGTAGCCTGTGAAGCAGGCAGGACACAGGGTGGAGAGAACTAGTGGTGGGCCAAGGTCCTTGGCCATCCCTGTTCTGTGTACCTGGTGAGTGCAACTGATACTCAGACAGTATGAGGTTAATACAGGGTCAGGGAAGTGGTGGAAGTCTTTGCTGTTGAGACTGATCTGTGGACCTAGCTTCACTTCCCTTGTATCTATTTCCCTGTTCTGGGGCTCTCCTTCTGGAATTATTTTCCTCCATCTTACCTATGGTTTAAAAGGCACACACAGATTAAGCAATGCTTGTCTCTCCATTATTAGCTTAGCTTGGGCCTTGAGGTATACCAGGGTCCATGCTTTCCTGGACCTACAGTCCTTGTTGTCTCATCCTGAGGCTCCCACAGCCATATGGTAGGCCATCTGGAGGCCAGCTGTGATGCATTCCTATTGCTTATTGTGGGTATTATTTTTCAGAATGAACTGGACAATATCAGAGCCCAGCTTTCCCAGAAAGGTAAGTTTTCAAGAGACAAGGCCCCTGGACAGCTCCTGATTTGGATGCTGGAGGGAGGGGTCCTAGGAGGAAGGCCTCAAACCTTCTGGCAGAACCAGAGGCTCTCTCTGGTTTATATGTCCAAGAGTATTGCTGGCTCTTATGACTGGCAGAAAAGGAGAGGAAAGGGAGGTGAATGAAGCTGTCTGCCTAGACCAGGTGAACCTCTTCTGTCTGTCTGAGAATTCTGGCCCAGGACCCAGGCTGAGGAGTGGGAGGCTATCTGACGGGACAGATATCTCTAGGAGAAAGCTCAGATGCTGCATTTGACAGTAACCTGCTTGAGTTCTGGAATAATAAACTAACCAGACCCAAGGTATGGGAAAACAGTGAAATCTTCCCAGTAGTTGAAGTAGCAAAAAGAAGGCTTATTTCCTAGATGAAGGCTCTGGCTCAGTTTGTCTGATTTGGTGCATGCCAGAGAGAGAAGGAGGGCAACCAACTTTCTGGCCAGAGCTTTGTTTTTATCTGGCTCAGGGATGAGGTGCAGGAGCCTAAGGGCCTAGGTTCTCATTCTGATGAATGGATGAGACTCTTCTCTCTCCACCCTCCACTTCTGCTCCAGAAAGGGAGAAACGGGACAGCCAGGTTATCATCGACACTCTGCGAGACACTCTGGAAGAGCGCAATGCCACGGTGGAATCTCTGCAAAAGGCCTTAGGCAAGGCTGAGATGCTTTGCTCTACACTCAAAGTAGGTATCCAGGTTCTGTGGGCAGAGTTGATGGGGAGGTACACCTCTAGTTAGGCTTACCACCCTGGGCTTATATTCTGGTTCAACCTCAGTCAATACCTTGGTTTGCATAATTCATAAAATAGAGGCAAATCATTTCTTCCCAGGCCCTTCTATACTGTACCCATCCAGGCATAAGAAAAAAAGTCAAACTGGTGTGCTTATGGATTTTGTACTAGGTAGTTTGGAGAAGTGAAGCCTTCCCAACACTTCACAGAAGGGCTGCTCAAGTAAGACCTCAGTGAGGCTAGGCTGTGTCTCTAAAAGTGACTCACACTCCACTGGTGAGCCAGCCTGAAGAACCTTCCATTAGCACTCCAGTCCTTAACTGGGCTGCTCTCTGGAGCCAGATCAAACAGCATCTCAGGGAGGAGCAGGGGCCTTTGAAGTTGGCTGTGCTGAGCTGACCAGGCAGATCAAAGCCTATAGAGCAAGCAGCCTAGACCCAGATGAATTTTGTATCAGCCTAGGTTGGTGAGCCTCTTGCTCTCCAAGGGGCATTAGGCGATTGATCTGAACCCACAATTGATATTCTGGCCTTGTAGGCAGGAGCAGTCCTTGCTGGATGCCATTTGAAAGGGAAAGGGAACCATCCTTGTGAACAGACAAGGCCCCAGGATATTTGGTCTCTCTGTTCCTGCTTGGGGGATGGCTGGATCACATGGCCTAACCAGTAGGAGGGAACAAAACTAGCACCTAGCTACAGACCTGGAGTCTGTGATAGCATTTCCAGGTCAGAGATGGAATGGTCTCATGCTGAGTGCAGTCTAGCCAGCTGCTACTGGCTCAGCTGTCCTATTCTTCCCCAGTCCATGGGTCTGGATGGTTGCTGGTGAGGCCTGGGTTTGTGCTCTGAATTTCTTTTAGCTACCTGTATGATATGCACCATGAGACCTAGACCACAGGATATCATCTGCCTACAATCAGCCTATATGTGCTGACATTGGGTTGTGACTGTAGTAAGACACACCTTAGGAGGAAACAGGCAGGGAAGTGAGAAAACAACTGGCCTTGGGCCTCTTAGCAGAAAAAGCACAGACCAGAGTGGGGCCCACTTACCTTCTGGGATTTGGGGGGCATATGGTTATCAGCATTTTCAAAAGACAGAGATCAGATAGTTTTAGAGCAGAGTTCTCCCAGTGACTTTAAAAGCCATGGTTTCCGAGCAGCATGTTTAGGTTTGATTGCTCTTCAGAAGCAGATGAAGTTCTTGGAGCAGCAGCAAGATGAGACTAAACAAGCACGGGAGGAAGCCCGTCGACTCAGGAACAAGATGAAGACCATGGAGCAGTGAGTTTAGAGCTGGTGCCTGTATGTGTCTTTGTACCCAGGGCCCCCAGCTGGTAAAGCTCTTAGGACTGCAGCAGGAAGTGGGTTGGGTGACCTCTATGGCTGAAATCCCCACAGGGCATAGAGGGCTCAGGTCAGCTGCATATGGACACAAATCTTTCTTGGCTTCTGTGGACTCTTCCAGTTTCCATGGGGGCCCTTACCATACTCCTTCCTGTCCTGTGCCTGTGGCCAGATGACCTGGCAAGTCTTTCCCTCTAGGAACCTCTCTATACAAAATCCCTGACCTTGAGGGCTTCTGTCAGCACCTCTTGCTCAGCAGCATCCCTGGATCTGTGCTCAGCTTTGCTATATAGGCTTTCTTTGGGCACACCCACCTGCTAAAGCATTCTAGCAGCCCAGGCTATTGCCATAGCAACAGCAGCAAAGGAAGGCAGACTAAGCATCAGCCTCCAGATTTCAAATGCCGTGGGCTGGGTATGTTTTTCAGGATTGAGATCCTACTCCAGAGTCAGCGGCCTGAGGTGGAGGAGATGATTCGAGACATGGGTGTGGGACAATCAGCAGTGGAGCAACTGGCTGTGTATTGTGTGTCTCTCAAGAAGTGCGTACTTGGGCCCCTTTCAGTGAGCTCAGGAGCTAGGCCATGGGTCCCCAGCCATGCCTCTGCTGCCTATCTCTTGTAAAGCAGATGGAGTTAAGTGGCAAGCTCTGGGGCCATGCTGCCTTGGTTTGAACCCTGACTCTACCTGTCACCAGCTGAGTTGCCTGGATCCAGTTTCTTGGCTTCTCGAACCCTCACCTTCCTGCATGGAGATAGTAGTGATAGGCATGCCTTGCGGAATCATTGAGAGGAATGTGAATTTGAAGTGGGTTTTTTGTTGTTATTGTTGTTGTTTGTTGATTTTTGGTACTGGGGATTAAACTCAGGTGTGCTTAATCACTGAGCCATATCCCTAGCCTTTTTTTGTATTTTATTTAGGGACAGGGTCTCACTGAGTTGCTTAAGGCTTCACTAAGTTGGTGAGGCTGGTTTTGAATTCGCGATCCTCCTGCTTCAGCCCAAGCTGCTGAGATTACAGGCATGCACCACCATGCGTGGCTTAAGTGTTGTTTTTAAGGAGTTAACAAGGCTCTTTGAGCTGTAAGCCATCTTGTGATATCTGGAGTCTGTTTCCCATCAGTACTATTACTGACTCTGCCTGTCTTAGATCATAGATTTTGCCACTATTCTTTTTTTTTTTGGTACTGGGGATTGAACTCAGGGGCACTTGACCACTGAGCCATATCTCCAGCCCTATTTTGTATTTTATTTAGAGACAGGGTCTCACTGAGTTGCTTAGTGCCTCGCTGTTGCTGAGGCTGGCTTTGAACTCACGATCCCCTTGTCTCAGCCTCCTAAGCCATTGGGGTTATAGGCATGTGCTACTGTGCCCAGCTGCCCCTATTCTTCTGGATGGTGGTATGAGGTTGGTGGGAGGGAGATAACTTGGCTGACAAACACAAAAGCAAAATGCCTTCTGTAGAGACCAAGTGGTATAGAGGGCCCCCTAGTGAGGCCAGAGCTCCCTGCACACCATCTCAAGTTAACAAATACCTTCAGGCCTTACAGGGAACAGTGTCACCAGACTCCTTGCATTCTGTGTAGGACCCTCCACAGGGTCACCTGACCCCTGCTGGACTCAGTGCGCAAGGACTTATGTTAGGTTGATGTTGTGATTCTACTAACTGGCAGTGTTCTTCTGTTCTGGTATCTCTTTCCACCATCACTGCAGAGAGTATGAGAATCTGAAAGAGGCACGGAAGGCCTCGGGGGAGTTGGCTGAAAAGCTGAGAAAGGACTTGGTCTCCTCCAGAAGCAAGGTAACTGAGCAGAGTGCAGGGAACTCTTTTTTTTGTCATGCTTGCTCAAGACTCCTGAGCCAGGTTATCCAGCCTGACAGCATGGCTGACTCCCATGAGGCTGGTGAATGGCTTCAAGAGACTGGGCACTGACTTTCTGTGGCTTTGTGTACAAACCCCAAATGTGACAGCTTCAGAGACCTGTTTTTGTACCAGACTTAAAGTGTAAGTGCTCCTGGGACAGCTGCTTTCACTTCTGGCATGGTGCATCCACAGGGTGCAGTGTGTAGAGAGCAGCCTTTGCTCCTGGGCAGCCCCTACATGTGTATCTCCAGACAGAGGTATGGGGTCTCCCCTATATCTCCAGTTTCTTCTGGACCCTAAGCTACCCTGACTGGGTAGTAGCAGATGGGGACAAAGCATATGGCCTCCACTTGGCTTGTCCTTTACTCCCTTCCTATACTTTCTTGTAGTTGCAGACAGTCTACTCTGAATTGGATCAGGCCAAGTTGGAGCTGAGATCGGCCCAGAAGGACTTACAGAATGCTGACAAGGAAATCACGGTGGGACATTCTTGGCCTAATGAGAATGAGGGATGGTTTATGTGTCCTTCTAGAGCAAGAATGGGAGGGGAGAAAAGTGAGGGGAGGTGATATGGGGGTAGGAATGATACTAGAATGAATCGGACATTGTTACCCTTTGTGCATATATGATTGCACAACCCACATAACTCTACATCATGTACAACCAAAAGAATGAGAAGTTATACTCCATTTATGTGTGATTTGTCAAAATGCATTCTACTGTCATGTATAACTAATTAGAACAAATTTTTTTTAATTTTTTTTTTTTTAGTTGTTGATTGACCTTTATTTATTCATTTATTTATATGCGGTGCTGAGGATCGAACCCAGTGCCTCCCACATGCGAGGCAAGCGCTCTACCACTGAGCCACAATCCCAGCCCTAGAACAAATTTTTTAAAGAAAGAGGGAGGCTGGACTATTTTCTGCCCAAGAACCAGTGCACCAGTCAGTGGTGATGGTTCTGAGCTCCTGCATCCTCCTGGGTCAGGCATTGGGTCAGAGTGTACACCTTGTCCTTGCTGTGGTCTATACCCTGGGCATCTGGGTAGAGGGCAAATAGCACCATGGGTCTTGCCTCACAATCCTACTTCTCTGAGATTGTTAGTCACCAGAGGAGAGGCTTTACCAGAGAAGGGTTCTGAAACCTGGTGTTTGAGTTTCAGCCCTTGCCCTGTTCCCAGTAGCCTTCATGCATGCTGCTTATCCTCTGCTTTATCTCTGGACTTGATGCCTCAGCCTTTTTCTCACATTCTTCTCTTCCTTTCCCAAGAGTCTGAAAAAGAAGCTAATGATGTTGCAGGAAACCTTGAACCTGTCACCAGTGGCCAGTGAGACTGTCAACCGCCTGGTTTTAGAGAGGTTTGTTGACCCCCTGGGGTGGTACAGGGATCACAAGCTAAGAGAATGCCTTGAGAAGGATCTTCACTCATCATGGCTTTGGTAGGGTAGGTGGCCTGTGTGGATCTGCAGTTTGTGGACCTCCTGCCCTGTGAGCCAGCCAAGATTTAGCCTGAAAGCAGTTTGAGGCAAATTTTGGGCTCTGACAAGGAAGGCCCAGGGAATGCCAGAGAGAACCTAGTCTGAGAATAAGCAGGAGCACTGACTGTCTTGGAGCAACCTGTTTATGGACTGGCTATCTATATGTATCTGTCTGCCCCAAATTCTGAAGCAAACTTGAAACCACTCTAAAATAATTTCCTTCTGGTCCCAGGAACATGTGCTTTAAAGTTGCCAGCAGAGGGAGCCAAGAGGCAGAGGGATTGATGTCTCTGCTAGTAGTGGGCATTCATTATTTCCCCTGAGTGTTTCACAGAAATAGGGTAGCTGAGAGCATTTTCAGGTCTGTCCCCTGCCTGTAAGAGGGCTCCATCCAGGGAGCCAGATGGAAAACTTCTGTCAGTGACCCAATGTTTTATTTGAGCCATTTTTCACTGTCCTTTAGCAAATCAAAATGCTCCCTCTGCTAATCAGTTGCTAGTACCCACCTGTCTACTAGCCTGTATGGTGCCTTCCAACCCTTTGCTTTCCAATACCTCCATGTGAGGCTTATGACCCATCTTCTTGCTCCTCCTGTCTGCTTAGCATGTTGGCCCCAAAGAATTTTCCCTGAAATAATCCTGGACATCATCCCCCTTGCTGCATGCCCAAACACTGCCCAGATGTGCCTCAGGGCACACATGGAGCTGGCCTTGTGCATTGCAGTGGGTCTTTAGGCTTTAGCCAAATCACACTGTCAACAATAGTAGGACATATCTTCCTTCCTGCCTCTGTGCTTTTGCTTCATTCAACTTTTATCCACACCACTGAGTTAACTGCCCTGAACAACCTGCCTTAGTTTCCTTAGCAGGAATAAGCTCACCCTCCTATGCCAGGTAGCACTTCACATGCTGTGCTAGGTGCCATGGACCATAGAGATGCTCTAGAGTCATACTCAATGTCTATTACATATCTCTGAGTAGACCAAGATCCACTTCTTAATTTGTGTTCCTCATCACCAATTATCTTACATTCACACCCCATCCCATAGTACATGGTCTGCTTCTTCATAGGAGAGTGAATGCACAGGCCAGTTTCCTCTGTTCTTCTTGTACTTCAAATCCTAGCTGCAAGTCAAATCCTAGCTGCAAGTTCCCAATGTGCTCTCTCTAGCTTTGATTCTGTGGGCCTTAGGGTGTTTCTATGCAGTTGCCTTCTGTTTCTGGCATTCATATCAAGAGAAAAGCAAGCACACAGTCTGCTTCTAGATACTTAGGGACTTTGCATACCTGCTTTTTCATACTTTCTGTACCACCCCAAGCTGCTATAAGGCCTGGACTCCTGTAATAGGCCCTTATTGAGTGCCTATTACATGCCAGACCCTCTCTGTCTTCTTGGAGCTTGTGTTCCTATGGAATAGATGAGCTGGGTGTTCTGATGGTTAAGCCCAGGGGCTGCCAGCTCCACACTACATAGTGGAATCTGGTCTGGAGCTCCTAGTTGGAGATGAATCTCCTTTACTCTGAGTCAGCTTCATGTCAAGACCTATAGCCCACGTTGGTATAGGGAGGACAGTTATTTTCTCCCTGGCCTTTCAAACCCGCAGGACACTCCATTTGCCAGCCTCAATCTGTACAAAGCTGGGCTGGCCTTTCCCTCAGGCTGCATGCAGGATGGCTTAACTTTCTATTTTCTCCAATATTTTTCTGGGCATAAAAATTAGGGAAGTAGGTCTGTTGCATTTAGCATTAGCCCCTCTTTTAACTTGGCACAATTTACTCTAAATCCAGGGTCCCCTACTAGGGCCCCAAGCTCTCAAAAGTAGTTGTTGACCCCTCAGTGGCAGCTTTGTCCTATCTTCTTTTTGTTCTAATGCTAAAATTTTCATAACTACAAGTTACCTCAAAGACCCTGTCTCTGCCTTCCCCCCCTTGACAGCTGACATGATGCTGTGGCTCTGGAAGAAGTCTGAAGTTTTTATAATATATGGCAATGTATAAGACACATTCTTATCCAGCTTTTTGATCTGAAGGAAGAGTAGTTCAGGCAGAGAGGATGGCAAGTGTAAAGGCCTGAGGCATGACTGAGCTGGGTATGCTTGGAGGAAAAGGGCTGGTAGCAAGGGGGCCAAATTTCTTTGGGGCCTTGCAAATCAGCTGTTATAGTACAGAGTTATTTTTGTTTGTTTGTGTTGGTGGTAGTGGGGATTAAACTCAGTGCACTATACCATTGAGTATATTCTCCAGTCTTTTTTATTTTTTTATTTTGAAAAAAGGGTCTTGCTAAGTTACTGGCCTCAAATTTGTGATCCTTCTGCCTTTGTCCCCCAAGTAACCGGGACTACAGGGGTGTACCACCATGTCCAACACATTACCAATATTTTTATTATAAAATATACATAACATAAAATTCACCTGTAACCATTTTTAAGTACAATTCTGTGGCATTAACTATATTCACATTGCTATACAACCATTACTACCATCTATCTCCAAAACTTTTTCATCTTCCCAAACTTATATACTACATCCATTAAACATATTCACCATTTCTCTCTCTCTCCATTTCTGCAACCACCATATTACTCTATCAATTCAACCTCACCTAAGTGGAATCAGGCAATATCTGTCCTTTTGTGGCTGGCTTATTTCACTCAACATGTCTTCAGGGTTCATCCATGTTGTGGCATGTATCAGAATTTCCTTCCTTTTTTAGGCTGAATAGATAATTCTATTTTAAATTTGCAAGCATTCTTTCTTGCTGAGTACATCTTTTGTAATGTGTGCTATTTTTGTTTTATGCTTTCACATTGCTGTTTGTCTCAGAGTCAGTGTTTGTGCATCATGGCCTTTTTTTTTTTTTTTGGCTTTCTTCTCATGCTCAGTAGTCCTTGGCTGCCTCTGGACCTCTGATTAGAAAGTAATAGAAAAGCTTCCTGGGGGGCTGGGATTGTAGCTCAGCGGTAGAGCGCTTGCCTCGCATGCGTGAGTCCCTGGGTTCGATCCTCAGCACCACATACAAAGCAATAAAATAAAGACATTGTGTCCATCAACAACTAAAAAATATTAAAAAAAAAAAAAAAAAAAAAAAAAAAAAAAAAAAAAAAAAAAAGAAAAGCTTCCTGGGAGCCCAGCCTAGGTGGGAGTTTGGGGGGAATGTGCCATAAGCTAGAATCATGCTGAGTCTTAGCTGAATCCAGGATGCAGAAGGCTTTACTGTTAGATCAGTATTGACTGACCTAGGTTACCATGCATGGATCTTTATGGATGTTTGTTTGGTGTCTTTGGGAAAGCGTCTTCCATTTCTTTATTTGCTTATTTTTGTATGTGGTGCTGAGGATTGAACCTAGTACCTCACACGTGCTAGGCAAGTGCTCTAGGCAACTGAGCCACAGCCCTGCATCTTCCATTTCTTGACTCATGTTAGCTGCCTGACTGCCTAGTGTTCTACCAGGGGGGCTTACACCTTCTACCGATGCCCAAGTTTTAAGGCCTGCTTAATGCTTCATAGCCCCCTCCTTGTGAATTCTAGCTGCTATATCATTCTTCTATTCCCCTGGCCATGCACTGTCTCCCAGAACTTTATGGAAGTCTCTGGGTGCTGATAATGGCTGCCCATTCCATGTGTTGTAGTAGGGGTATCCTTTGCTCCTTTCATTTTAGGGTATCCTTTGGAGGTAGCTACTCTCCAACTTCAGAGGGAGTGTTAAGAAGACCTCTCATGGACCCAAAGGGCTCCTGATCTCTGGACTGGAGAGAGCTAGTGAGGCTTTCCTATAGTGTAGGACTGTCAGGAGCCATGAGTTTATGGAGGAGATGTTAACTGACCCTGTGCTACACAGGTAATGGATATGCTTAGGGCCTTGGCTCTGGTTTAGAAAGGGGGCTTCAAGTGTCTTATTTCTTGAGTTCTCTGGCATGAAGCTGTATAAGTTGGCTATAGGTGACTGTCCCAATGAGTGATAGTATCACCCAGGAGGACCTCACATCAGAGCTTCAACCAGTAAAGGAGGGGCTACTGAGCCCCAGATTTTTCCTCCTTATAAGACAGACAGAAGATGGGAAGGAAAGAAAGTAGACCCCTGGCAGAAAAGAAAACAGACCTCTAGCTCATAAAGGAAGAATGATATACTGGGAATAGTTTAAAAGAACAAGAACTGTGTCTCTATGAGCCAAATATGGGAGTAAAGGGGACACCAGGAACCTCCTGAGTCTTGTGTTTAGTGCAATGGATAGCCAGGAGGTGTAAGTGAAGAAAACTGGCTTGGCTTGCATCAAGGCTGAACATGTGTCTTGAGCACCACTGAGCATCTTTTGGGGATGACACTAAGAGGTCCTGTCTTGATCCACCTAGAGAGTGAAATGTCTGCACCTCACCAGACTGAGCCTGCTTCTTGAGTTCAACTTTCCTAACCCTTACTAGGTTAGTAAATGGTAGAAGAATAACAGCTACTGCATAGTGGGCATGAATGGTCATGGCTGTTGCTTTATTCTGTGGTTCCTGGAGGGGGAAATCAACCAGTGTTGAGTTGGTTTCAGATGGGTTTGTGCCACCTTCATTTCCACTTGCATGCAAACAGGAGAACAGAGCTTCTAGAGGACTGACCAGAGAAAGTAAGTTGTCCAGCCTTCCCAGATTGTTTCCGCATTCACATCTGTGCAAGTAGCTCCCTTTCCTCTGATCTGCACACCCCAGTGGAATTGGGACTGTGGTGCAGCCCTGAACAAGTTCCTGAAGGAAGGAAAAAGCAAGGGTATCCTTAAAGTTGCCCCTGCCGTTCCCCAGGGTTCTCCTCAGACCATAGGAGTTGGAGAGCCCTGCCAGATCTGGATGGGCTAGAAAAATCCCATTGGCTGTAGTTTTCTAAGAGAAATCCCACCACCACTACACCAATTATAAAAGTAAAATCATACAAATTGAAAATTCATAAAATATGAAGTTACCACAGAGGCAGTTACTATTGGATTTGTGGTACATTTCCTTTCCATCTTTTTTCTGCATGAGGTGATGGTAAGGTGGATATGTGTACCAAATCATGTGATTGCATTGCACAAAACATAGAGTTTTGTGTTGCTTTTTCAATTTAATATGTGTTTTCCCATTTATTAAAAGTACTTTCTAGAAATGCTACTTTCATGCCTGCATAATATTTAGGGTCTGGAAGTGCCAGCCCTCTGGGGTACCATTTGCTGTGATAAGTGGCAACATCATGGGGAACTAGAGAGCATTGCCCTCTACATCAGTCTGTGATGATGTCTCTGACTGGCTCCTTGCACTGCATTCTGAGAAATGAAGCTGCATAGTGAAAGGGCAGTGGTCTGTTGTTTATTCATTTGGGTTTTGCCTGCTTCTGTCTTCTACACTTTCACTAATCCCATGGCTATGTGAAAGACTGAGCCAAGTTGTTTGTTTTATAGAGTTTAGGGCTTCCTTGGGGGTGATCCTGAGTCAGGAGTGGATTCCAGGCCTTTGGATTTGAATTGTCTGATGCTTAAGGGGCTGTGGTCCTCTGGGCTGCCACTGTGGTCCCAAGTAACTAGATTATCTCTGCTTTCAGCCCAGCTCCTGTGGGGATGCTGAACCTGAAGCTCCGCCGGCCATCCTTTGGTGATGATGTTGACCTCGATGCTACCTTCGATGTAGATACCCCCCAAGCCCAGCCCTCCAGCTCCCAGTATGGCCACTCCAAGAGGCTCTGCCTTGAGAAGGCACAGTGAGTGGTAGTCCCTGATTGATGGGGCAGTGGGGCTTTGGGTTCCAGCCACCTCTTCTTCCTGGTTTGAGCACTCACTGTGCAAAGCCCTTTTCTTGCTCATCTTGTTAACCCTTATCACCATTCTTCAATGCAAAGTGTTGGAAAATGAGTTAGAGAGGATGCAGGGGTCCCAGAAGGGCAGGTGTGGACTGGTGGTGTTGGAGTAAGTACTCCCAGTATTTCCCAATGCCTGCCCACCAGGCTCCTGGGCAAAAGACTCTCAACTTCCTTTTCCATTGTGTGCATTTGAGGCTTGAGATGAGACCATCTCAAACTGTGGGGCCCAAGACCCCACTCCCCAAGAGGGTAGATCATAGGGGCAAACATGAGGAGCTGTGTGAAGCCATGTTCTATCTTGTCCCAGACTTTCCTCCACAGATTCTGTAGAGAATCTGTGTTCTGAGAGGACTTTGTGGGCTATCTTACTGAAGGTCTTACTGAGAAGCTAACTGTGGAGGGTCTCATAGAAGTAATGCCCCCTCCTCTCTAGGAAGATAGGACTAGGGCTAAACTCATTAGATGATTCCTACCTATATCAGTGTATGACTAGACTTCCTCCTGTGAGTGATAAATTGGTTGGGCTCCTCAGCCCCATGTTGAGCTTGGAACATTGTGAGGTGCCCAAGGACTTGGGAAGCATTGGAATGAATTCACAATATTGGGACAGGTCCAATCTACCTTGACTCTGCCTCTTGTCTGTCCAGCTGTTCATAGACCTTCCCTTGAGGTGGAGACCACTGAGGCACCTTACTCAGAACACAGCCAGACAGCAGCTGTACTACATGGTGACTCCTTTTAGAGACATGTGCTGAGCCTGGTCCTCATGTTTTGCTAACCTGCCCCTTGCCTTCATGTCCCACCCTTGTAGCTCTCCTGTTCAGGACAGTCTCAAGAAGATGCCCAGAGGTCCCAAGCAGGTAAGGGCTTCCCAAAAGAAGTATGGGATTCACTATCCAGCTCCTGCCAGGACTGGGTATACAAACTGGACTTCTGGAAGAACAGTCTTATCAGAGCTTTCTCTCCTGGCCTAGCGCACCTAGTAACCCTTGGTACCCTACTCATTATCCTCTCTGCCTCCTGGTGAGGCATCAGAGGATCTCAATCTTATCCACCACCACTACCCTCCCTCCTTTGCTGCCACCTGGCTCTTTAAATCTGGCTCTGGGGTCTCCTCTGCAGAAGTCTCAGCTCTCACTGGGTGGCCAGCACTGTGCAAGAGAGCCAGATGAGGACCTGGCTGATTCCTTCCCTATCTTTATTCGGAATGCTGTTCTGGGCCAGAATCAGCCAAAGAGGGCCACAGCAGAGTCTTGTCACAGCACAGATGTGGTAAGTTTGGTTTTTCACAAGTGGGAGGTGCCATTTGTCCTAGGGTTGGGGCGAGGGTGCCAGCTTCTTAGCCCATTAGCCTGTCCTACTCATCTCTTCTTTCTGCCCTAGGTACGAACAGGCTTTGATGGCCTTGGAGGCCGGACTAAATTCATACAGCCTGTATCCTTGTTCTGTAGCAGTGGGCTATGCTGAACTGTAGAGCTCACACTACGTCTTACCTGTACCCACAGACCACCAGTGCCTTCAGCCTCAGGTGTACAGAGCTGAGTCTTGCTCAGTGTAGCAGGATTGCCTGCCCCCAGATCTGAGCCTTTCCGGCCCTGCATTCCAGTCCCTTTTCCAGGCCTCTTCCTTGACATCTCCTCCAGACTGACACAGCCATGATTCGCCCGCTGCCTGTTAAGCCTAAGACCAAGGCTAGGCAGAGAGTGAAGATGAGGACTATAAACTCTCCCTCCCAGGCTAAATTGGATACCTTCCTGTGGCAGTGAGAATAGTGAGTCTGAGCAGTGGCCAGACACATGCCTCCAACTAGAAGACTTGCCAGCAGTGTTTGGAGGGATGGCCCCACTTTCAGGACCAGCCCTGAGAGCAAGGGCAGAAAAGCAGATGAAGGATAGAGTGACAGAGATTGTACACTTCCTTTGTTCACTTTGCCTTATTCTGCCACATAGAGCTGACACTACCAGTTTACCATTTTCATCAGCAAAGGCCTGCTCCTAGTTGCAGTCTCCTGTTTATAGCCATGATCTGATGTGGCCAGGCTCTTTCTGGTCCTGGAGACCAGGATCACTTGTTGACTATATGCACAAAAGTGCTTGAAGTTTCTTAGGGCAGCCTGAGCCTGAGCCAAGCACGGTGGGGAGTAGGGAATGGGGAGTGATGGTGTGGGGAGGACAGGGAAAGATTTCCATATAAAATAAAAATTTTTTTCTGGCTCTGGGAATATGAATTTGTACCTAGAAAACTCGCATAATTTTCTAAGGCAGGAACATCTTTTAGACCTGACCCAGCCGTTTCATCCCTGGGCATGTGCCTTCTAAAGGACACAGAGAGACTAGCAAAATGAGGTCACTATAGCTTTATCCACATTCTGTAACCTGGGAAAAGCCCAAAGGCCATAAGCAGGAACGGGAATGGGTAAACCAAGACCTATCCCTAAAGGGAACTCACAACAAGCACAACAAATAACTAGTAACCAAATTGCTAACCTTTGGGTCATTCAAGGGCATTTTCTATAGTACTTCCCTTCTTGGCCCTAGCCTGGGTGAGGCCCCCTAAACTTCCTTCTCCCACTATAATGGGAGCTTAACCACTGAGCTACATTCCCAGCCCCTCCCTGCTTTTTGTTAAGACGGGATGTTGCTAAGTTGCTTAGGGCCTTGCTAGATTGCTGAATTGCTGAGCCTGGCTTTGAACTTGGGATCCTCCTGCTTCAGTCTCTTGAGCCACTGGGATTACAAGAGTGTATCAGTTAGATTAAGTATTTATGACAACTAAATGAGATAAGTCAAATAAAAAAGAACAACTGTATGATTCCACTTATATGAAGTATTTAGAACAGGCTAGTTTAGAGAGACAAATAAAATAGAAGCTGCCAGAAGCTAAAAGAAAGGAAAACTAGGGAGATAGTAGTTTTCATAGTTTAATGGAATCAGAGTTTCTATTTGGGATGATGAAAAAGTTTTAGAAATATATAGGAGTGATGGTTACCCCCTACCTCCCCCCCAATAAAAAGACTTGTGACAGACCTAAACACATGGAAAGACGTCCTGTATCTGTGGGTTAGTTAGCAATATTGTTAAGATGGCAATACTCCCCCAAAGCAATCTACATATTCAATATAATTTTTTATCAAAATTTCAATGGTTTTGTCTTACAGAAATAGAAAAGCTGATCTTCAAATTCATATGAATTAGAAGAGGTCATAAGGTCATAAGTAGCCAAAAGAATTTTAAAAAGAAAAGTGTCTTCCCAAATTAAACTTACTACATCCACACATGGCAGCCACACACCTGTAATCCCACCTACTTGGGAGGCTAAGATAGGAGGATCACAAGTTGAGAACTAGCTTCAACAATTTAGCAAGACCATGTCTCAAAAAAAAAAAAAAATTTTTGAGAAGGGCCAGATGTAGCTCAGTGGTAGAATGCCCTTGGGTTCAATCCCCAGTACTGGACGGAAAAAAAAAATTACTATAAAGCTCTAGTAATCCAAACCCTGTGGAGTACAGTCAAATGTAACGGAGGAGTCAGAAGCTCTAGGGGTCAGTCCCTTGATCAAAGCAACCATTGAGCTGGAAAAAGCAGTAATTGTATCCAACTATCTCAGAACTCTAGACCCTGGTCAGACATTTAACAACAGGGGGTACTGGTGAAGTGACAGAATGCTATTCTTTGTAAGAGTGTGAGTCAAGCAGCTACCATCTCCGTTCCTCAGCTCTACTGTGATTGTGGGATAGCAATCCCAGTTCCTGAAGCAACTGGCTAGTGCCAGGTAGGCAGTGGGGACCTTTACCTTCCAAAATTTTGGGTTGTGCACTTTGGCAGGCCTGGTAGTACCCTGAGATGTTACCTTGGTTTTCCTGTCTGCCCCTGCCCTCTATCTCAGAACTTTGCCAGTTTCCTTTGTTTTTTGTTTTTGTTTTTTTTGCCAGTAAGTCTTTGTCAGGTCACTAGTTGACTTCAGTGACCACACATAACAAGGAGAACAAAAATAGTTTGTAGGAGCTGAGGTTGTGGCTCAGTGGTAGAGCACTTGCTTGGCATGTGTGAGGCACTGGGTTCAATTCTCAGCACCATATATAAATAAGTGAATAAAATAAATGTCTACCGACTTGGGAGGCTGAGACAGGAGAATCATGAGTTCAAAGCCATCTTCAGTAACAGCGAGGTGCTAAGCAATTCAGTGAGACCCTGTCTCTAAATAAAACACAAAATAGGGCTGGAGATGTGACTCAGTGGTCAAGTGCCCCTGAGTTCAATCCCTGGTACAAAAAAAAAAAGTCTACCAACAACTAAAAAAAATAATTTGAAAAAATAGTTTGTAAAAGTCACAGATGGCTCTAGCCCTCAACAAGAAACAGTTAGCAGGGGCTGGGATTGTAATTCAGTGTTAGAGCGCTTGCCTAGCACATGTAAGGCACTGGGTTCAATCCTCAGCACCAAATAAAAATAAATTATAAATAAAATAAAGATGTCCATCTGGGCTGGGGTTGTGGCTCAGTGGCAGAGCACTTGCCTAGCATGTGTGAAGCACTGGGTTCGATTCTCAGCACCACATATAAATAAAGGTCCATTGACAACTAAAAAAATATTTTAAAAAAAAAGATGTCCATCTACAACTAAAAAATACTAAGAAAAAAAAAACAGCAATCTGTGAGGAAAGGAAGAATACAATTTCCAGAGTTAACAGTATAATACTCAGAATATCCAGGTTTTTTTTTTAATATTTTTTTAGTTGTAGATGGATGCATCTTTATTTTATTGATTTATTTTTATGTGGTACTGAGGATCCAACCCAGGGACTCACACATGCGAGGCGAGCGCTCTACCACTGAGCGATAACCCCAGCCCCAGAATATCCAGTTCTTAACCAAAAAAATTTATAAAGTATATGATGAAACAGGAATGTACAACCCATTCACAGAAAAAATAATTTAACCAAAACTATCCTTGACAAAAGGTAAAATAAAATACCTGAAGTGAAGGGGCTGGGATTATGGCGCAGTGGTAGCGTGCTCGTCTAGCACGCATAAGGCACTGGGTTTGATCCTCAGCACCACATAAAAAAGTAAAATAAAGATATTCTGTCACCTACAACTAAAAAAATAAACATTTAAAAAAAAAAAAAATACCTGAAGTGAAAAATATACTAGAGTCACAAAAGTTGGTTGCTTTCTTATATACCAGCAGCAAACAATGGGAATTTGAAATTAAAAACAATGCCATTACACTCATCTATTTCAACAGAAGGATAGATTCCTGGAACTTTCTAGTATTTCATCTTCCTTGGCATAACTTTCAAACAACCCAACCTTAACAATCAATGCATCAAATAAATTATAAAATACTTTCAGGTAAATGACAATGAAAATATACCAAAATTTGTAGCATGCAATAAAAGATATGCTTAGAGGGAAAATTATAGCTATAAAAACTTAGATTAAGCCAGGCACGGTGGCGCAAGCCTATAATCCCAGCACTTAGGGAGGCTGAGGCAGGAGAATTGCGAGCCAGCCTCAGCAACAGGGAGGTGCTAAGCAACTCAGTGAGACCCTGTCTCTACGTAAAACACAAAATAGGGCTAGGGATGTGGCTCAGTGGTCGAGTGCCCCCGAGTTCAATCTCCACTACCAATAAAAAAACTTAGATTAAAAGAAAGGTCTGGGCTGGGGTTATGGTGCAGTGGTAGCGTGCTCGCCTAGCACGCGTGAGGCACTGGGTTCGATCCTCAGCACCACATAAAAATAAAATAAAGATATTCTGTCCACCTACAACTAAAAAATAAATATAAAAAAAAAAAAGAAAGAAAGGTCTGCAGGGCATGATGGCATGCATACACCTGTAAACTCAGCAACTTCGGAGGCTGAGACAGGAGAACCCCAAGTTCAAGGCCATCCTTAGAAATTTAGTAAGACCCTGTCTCAAAAAAATAAAAAGGACTGGGAATGTAGCTCAGCAGTAAGGTGCCTCTGGGTTTAGTCCCCAGTACCACAAGTAAATAAATAAACCTGCACCCTATTAAAGGACATCTTGATTGCTCCCATATTTTGACAGTTATGAATAAAGTCACTATAAATAAAGTCACATACAGAGTTTTGTGTTGAGATAAGTTATTTTTTTAACCTATTTGGGTAAATACCTAGGAGCACAATTGCCAAATTATGGTAAGATCATGTATAGCATTCTAAGAAACTGACATGTCTTCTAAAATAGCTATAGCACTGGGCATGGTGGCACATGCCTATAATCCCAGCAGCTCAGGAGGATCGCAAGTTCAAATCCAGCCTCAGCAATGGCAAGGTGCTAAGTAACTCAGTGAGACCCTGTCTCTAAATAAAATACAAAATAGGGCTGGGGATGTGACTCAGTGGTCAAGCGCCCCTGAGTTCAATCCTTGGTACCCAAAAAATAACTGTAGCAGTTTGCATTCCCCACAGCAATGAATGAGAGTTTTATGTCAGCATTTGGTGTTGTCAGTGTTTTGGATTTAAGTAATTCTAATAGGTATATTACAATTTTGAAAAATAAATAAATAAATCTGAATAGGCATTTAACTCCAAAGCTACGCGCAATGGCATACTCCTGTCATCACAGCAGCTTGGGAGGCTGAGGCAAGAGAACTGCGAGTTCAAAGCCAGCCTCAGGAAAAGCGAGGCACTAAGCAACTCAGTGAGACCCTGTCTCTAAATAAAATACAAAATACGGCTGGGGATGTGGCTCAGTGATTGAGTACCCCTGAGTTTAATCCCCAGTACCCTCCCCAAAAAAAAGTCTCCCAAAAAGAAAGTCCAGGACTACAAGACTTCACTGGTAATTCTATCAAACATTTTTTTAAAAATACCATTCTTTTCAAACTCTTCAAAAAATTCCAGAGAATACTTCCAAACTCATTTTATGAGACCAACATTACCCCAACAGCAAAACCAAAAAGCTACAAAAGAGAAAACTGTAAGCCAATATCCCTTAGAAATATAGATGCAAAAATCCTCAACAAAATATTAGCAACTAAATCCTATAGCATCTGAAGATTTTACACCAAGACCAAGAAGATTCTATCATAGAATTCAAAGGTGGTTCAACATAAGAAAAACACTGTTATTAGTAAAATAAAGGAAAACCCCACACAATTAACTCAATTGATACAGAAAGGCGTTTGACAAATTCAAGACCCTTTCATGTTTAAAAAAAAACACTGGATAAAGTAGGAATTGGAGCCAGGTGTGAAGGTGCACACCTGTAATTCCAGCACTTTGGGAGGCTGAGACAGGAGAATCACGAGTTCAAAGCCAGCCTCAGCAAAGGCAAGGTGCTAAGTAACTCAGTGAGACCCTGTCTCTAAATAAAACAAAATAGGGTTGGGGATGTGGCTCAGTGGTCGAGTACCCCTGAGTTCAATCCCTGGTACCAAAAAAAATAAAAAAGAAACGAAATACTTTGTCATGAATTTAAACAAAAAAGTGACTTATACTTTTATGCAATGTACAAAGACATATACACTGAAAACTTCAAAACATTACTGAAAAAATTTAAAGAGAAAAAAAATTGGAAAGGTATCACATGTGCATGAATCGGAAGACTTAATATTTAGATGATAATTGACAGTGATCTATATGTGATAATACAATCATTATCAAAACCAATGACATTTAAAATTTTTTTCTTTATTCATTCATTCATTCATTCATTTTGCAGTGCTGGGGATTGAACCCAGAGCTTTATGAATTCTAAGCAAGTGCTCCACCATGGAGCTGCATCCCCAGCTCTTTGTGATTGATTGATTGATTTTTGGTACTAGGAGTTAAAGCCAGAGATGCTGTAATCACTAGCTACATCCCTAATCTTTGTTATTTTTTCTTTCTTTATTTTGAGACAAAGTCTCACTGAGTTGCTGAGGCTGACCTCAAACTTGCAATCCTCCTGCCTCAGCCTCTCAGGCCACTGGGATTACAGGTGTGTGCCACCAATGCCCAGCTGCTCTTTTTATTTTTCGAGATGGTGTTTTGCTAAATTACCCAGGCTGGGTGGCCTTAAATTTGTAGTCCTTTCTGCCTCAGGCTATGGAAAACTAGGATTATAGGTGTGTGCCACCATGCCTAGTTTTTTTTTTTTTAGAAATATAAAAGTTCATATTAAAATTCTTTTTTTTTTTTTTTGGTACTGGGGATTGAACTCAGGAGTACTCGACCACTGAACCACATCCCCAGCCCTATTTTGTGTTTTATGTAGAGACAGGGTCTCACTGAGTTGCTTAGTGCCTCGCTGTTGCTGAGGCTGGCTTTGAACTCGCAATTCTCCTGTCTCAGCCTCCCAAAGTGCAGGGATTACAGGCGTGCGCCACCGCACCCGGCTTCATACTAAAATTCTTATGGAATAACCAAAGATTCTGAATTTCCAGAACAACCTAGGAAAATAAGAACCAAGAGGATTCAGAAAGCTAAATTCATGGTAGAATACTTGCCTAGTACTTGCAAGGCCCTGGTTTTAATCTCCAGCACCATATAACAAAAGAAAATGTAAGTTCAAAATCTACTCCAAAGCTAAAATAATCAAAACAGTATAGTACTGGCATAAGTATACTTATATAGAACAAGCGAATACAATAGAGAGCCCAGAAATAAACCTCACATGTATAATCCATTGGTTTTCAACAAGAATGCCAAGAACATTCAATGTGGGAAAGGACAGTCTTTCCAACAAGTGATGCTGGGGAAACTAGAGTCACATGCAAAAGATGAACGTGAATCCTGGATAGTGGTGCACACCTGTGATCCCAATGGTTCAGGAGGCTGAGGCAGGAGGATCACAAGTTCAAAGCCAACCTCAGCAACTTAGTAATACCCTGTCTCAAAAAATAAAAAACACTTGGGATGTAGCTTAGTGGTAAAGTGTCCCTGGGTTCAATCCCAAGTCAAAAAAATTTTTTAAATGAATCAGAGACCTAAATGTAAAAACTAATACTACATACAACTCTTAGAATAAAATAGGAGTAAAGTTTCATGCCATTGGATTTGAATGACTTCTTAAATATGGTATCAAAACACACATAACAAAAGAAAAAAAATAGATAAAATGGATTTTATTAGCAGGGCATAGTGTTGCATTCCTGTAATCCCAGTGGCTTGGGAAACTGAGGCAGGAGGATTCTAAGTTCAAAACCAGCCTTCAGCAATTTAGCAAGGCCCTAAGCAGCTCAGTGAGACCCTGTCTCTAAGTAAAATACAAAAATGGGAGCAGTGGCGATGGGGATATGGCTTAGTGTTTGAGTGCCCCGAGTTCAATCCCTGGTACCAAAAAAAAAATCCAATGCTGGGCACAGTGATGCACACTGGCAATCCCAGCAACTTGAGAGGCTGAAGCAGGAGGATTGCAAGTTCAACCAGTCTCAGCAACTTAGTGAAGCCCTAAGCAACGTAGCAAGGCCTTGCCTCAAAATAAAAAATAAAAATAAAAAGGGCTGGGGATGTAGCTCAGTGGTAAAGCATCCCTGGGTTCAATCCCCAGTACCAAAACAAAAACAATCAAAATGGTCCAAGGACTTGAACAAATGTTTTCTCTAAAGAAGATATACAAATAACCAATAAACACATGAAAAAAAATTTCAATACAGTCATTAGAGAAATGAAATCAGAACCTCAATGAAATACTACTTTACACTCACTACAATAGTTATTATCATAAAGAAGGAAAACAGCTGGACATGGTGGCACACACCTGTAATCCCGGCTACTCCAAAGGCTGAGGCAAGAGGAGCACAAGTTTGAAGCCAGCATAGGCTACTTAGCAAGACTCTGTTTCAAAATTTTAAAAAATAAAATTAAAAAGAGTTGGGGTTGTATCTCAGTGGTAGAGTGCTTACCTAGCATGTGTGAAGGTTAGTATTTGATCCCTAGCACAACAAAACAAATATTAAACATAATTACCATATGATCCTGCAATTTCATTTCTAGGTATATCCCTAAAAGAATTGGAAGCAAAAATTTCAACAGGTAGCTGGGCGCCATGGTGCACGCCTATAATCCCAGTACTTTGGGAGGCTGAGACAGGAGAATCACGAGTTCAAAGCCAGCCTCAGCAATGGCGAGGCACTAAGCAACTCAGTGAGACCATGTCTCTAAATAAAACACAAAATAGGGCTGGGGGTGTGGCTCAGTGGTCGAGTGCCCCTGGATTCAATCCACAGTACCAAAATAATAATAATAATAATAATAATTTCAACGGCATTTGTACCCCAGTGCTCATGTAAACATTACAAAAGCCCAAAGGTAGAAGGAACCCAAGGGTCCATGGGTTGATAAAAGATGGCATAGAAGCCGGGCGCGGTGGCTCAAGCCTGTAATCCCAGCATTTAGGGAGGCTGAGACAGGAGAATCACGAGTTCTAAGCCAGCCTCAGCAACAGGGAGGCGCTAAGCAACTCGGTGAGACCCTGTCTCTACATAAAACACAAAATAGGGCTGGGGATGTGGCTCAGTGGTCGAGTACTCCTGAGTTCAATCCCCAGTACCAAAAAAAAGATGGCATAGACACAATGAAATACTCTTTAGCTATAAAAAGGAATGAAATTCTGATACAAACTGTACCAGAAGACACATGCTGAGTGAAATAAGCCAGACACAAAAGAACAAATACTGTATGATTTTACTTATTGTGAACCACCTGGAGTTGTCAATTCACAGATATGGAAAGTACAATGTTGGTTGCTGGGGTGGGTATTGCAGATTGAATGTGATTTGTCCCCCAAAGATTCATGAACTAGAAGCTTGGTCCCCAATGTGGTATTGTTAAGAGATAGTGGAACTTTTAAGAGGTAGGGACTAGTAGAAGGTGCTATAATTTGGATCTAAAATATCCCCCAAAGGCCCATATGTTATAGGCTTTGTACCCAGCCATGGTACTATTAGGAGGTGGTGGAGCTTTTAAGAGGTGGGGCCTAGTGGAAGGCAAGTTAAATAATTTACAGGTATGTCCTTGAAGAAGTTATCAGGACCCTAGCCTCTCTTCTCTCCTTGCCTTGCACTAGGGATCAAACCTAGGGCCTCACACATACTAGGCAAGCAATCAACCATGGAGCTAAATCTTTATCCCTTTTTATAATTTTTTTATTTTGAGACAGAGTCTCACTTGTTACCCAGGCTAGCCTCAAATGAGATCTTCCTGCCTCAGGCTTCCAAGTTCTCTCTCTTTGCTTCCTGGCTGTGATGAAGTGAACAGGCCCCCTTCACCACATGCTCCTGCTCCTCATTATAGGCCCAAAGCAACAGGTCCAAGCCACCATGGACTGAAATCTCTGAAACCATGAGCCAAAATAAAACTTTCCTCCTTATAAGTTGTTTGTCTCAGGAATTTTATCACAGTGATAGAAAGCTGACTAACACAAAAAGCAATTAGGTCATTGGGGTTGTTGCCTTCCGAAGGGATTAATATAGTTTTCTTGGGACCCCAGTTAGTTCCATAGAAAATGAGTCATTATGAAAAGAGCAAGACTGGCTGGGAAGTAACTCAGTGGTAGAGCATTTGCCTAGCATGTATGAGGCCATGGGTTCAATCCCTAGCACCACCAAAAAGAAAAGCTGGCACCACAGTCTTAGACCTGCAAGAACCATGAACTAAATAACCTTCTTTTTTTTGGTACTAGAGATTGAACTCAGGGGCACTCGACCACTGAGCCACACTCCCAGCCCTATTTTGTGTTTTATGTAGAGACAGGGTCTCACTGAGTTGCTTAGCACCTCACTGTTGCTGAGGCTGGCTTTGAACTTGCCATTCTCCTGTCTTAGCCTCCCTCAGTGCTGGGATTACAGGCATGTGCCACTGCGCCACCTTTTTTTCTTTTCTTTTTTTTTGTACTGAGGATTGAACTCAGGGTCACTCAACCACTGAGCCACATCCCCAGCATTTTTTTGTATTTTATTTATAGACAGGATCTCACTGAGTTGCTTAGTGCCTCACTGTTGCTGAGGCTGGCTTTGAATCCTGATCCTCCTGCCTCAGCCTCCTGAGCTGCTGGGATCACAGGTGTGCACCACTGTGCCCAGCCTACCAGGGACTTCTTGTTTAATGGATACAAAGTTTCAGTTTGGCAAGAGGAAAAAATTCTGAAGATCGTGATGAGCAGTGTACCACAATGTGAACATGGTTAATGTAACTGATATATACACTTAAAATAGTTAAAATAGTAAATCCCATCTCATGTATATTTTACCACAATTTTTTTAAATTCACATATTCTACCAGGGACAGTGGCACATGCCTATAATCTCAGCGACTTGGCAAGCTGAGACAAGAGGATTACAAGTTCAAAGCCGGCCTTAGCAATTTATTTATTTATTTATTTATTTATTATATTTTTGTTTTAGTTGTAGATGAACACAATATCTTTATTTATTTTATTGGTGCTGTGGATCGAACCCAGTACCTCACGTATGTGAGGCAAGCGCTCAACCGCTGAGCCATAACCGCAGCCCACCCCCGCCCCCCCGCCTTAGCAATTTATTAAGGCCTAAGCAACTTGGTGAGACCTTGTCTCAAAACAAAAAAAATAAAAATAAAAAGGGCTGGGAAGTAGCTCAGTGGTAAAGCACCCCGGGTTCAATCCCCAGTACTAAAAAATAAATAGAGAGAGAGAGAGACTGAGTTTCAATAAGTTACCAAGGCTGGCCTCAAACTTGCAATCCTCCTGCTTCAGCTTCCAGAAATGCTGAAGTTACAGGCATGTGCTACTGTGCCAGGCCTATTTTTATGAGTTTTTAAAATTAAGAATGGATGTTAAAGACAGAAATTTATTTCAAAATCTGGCCCTGGTTTCTGTTCCTGGTACATCTGACTCATCCAATAAATGTCTATTGAAAGAAAACAAAAAGACCACAATGACTTACCTGTTCATACTCACTAGTATGGTTATAAATTTTTTTTTAATTTTTTTAAGTTGTTGGTGGACCTTTATTTTTTTCATTTATTTACATGTAGTGCTGAGAATTGAACCCAGTGCCTCACGCATGCTAGGCAAGTGCTCTACCACTGAGCCACAACCCCAGCCTGGTTATAAATTTTTTAAAACAGGAAAGAAAAATAGCTAGTGTTGGCAATGATGGAGAGAGATAGGAATTTTTATACATTAGTGAGAATGTAAAATGGTATAGCTACTGCAGAAAATAGTTTGGTGTTCCCTCAAAAAGTTATCATAAGACCTAGCAATGCTGTTGCTAGATATATACTCCAAATAATTGAAAAATACTCAAACAAGTACTTGTTCAAAAATGATCATATTGAAGTCTGAACCCCATTGGATATTTGGTGACATTATGAAATTAATTGTTGCTGGGCGCAGTGGCGCAAACCTGTAATCCCAGCACTTTGGGAGGCTGAGACAGGAGAATTGCAAGTTCAAAGCCAGCCTCAGCAATGGCGAGGTGCTAAGCAACTCAGAGAGACCCTGTCTCTACATAAAACACAAAATAGGGCTGGGGATGTAGTTCAGTGGTTGAGTACCCCTGAGTTAAATTCTCAGTACCAAAAAAAAGAAAAGAAAAATTAATTGTTGGTTTGGAGGGGTGAGGAGTAGAAAGTACAGTACTGTATTTATATTTAAAAGGGAAGCTCTTGTCTTTTAGAAACAAATGCTGAAATACAGATGTAATAATAAAAACAAAGAATGATCACATCAGCACTATTTGCAGTGGCCAAGAGGTGAAAACTACTCAGATATCCATCTGCAGATAAGTGGACAAACACACTGTGATATACAGATGTGAATATTAACCAGTCATGAAAAGAAAATGCTGATATAGGGTACAAATTGGATGAACCTCAAAAACATTATGCTAAATGAAGGGAAGCTGACACAGAAAGTCATATTTTGCGGGGAGAGTACTGGATGATTTACCCCAGGACAATTTAACTCAGGTTAAATTGAGCTACATCTCTAGCCCTGTTTTTTGTTGTTGTTGTTGTTGTTTTTAGTTGTCAATGGACCTTTATTTTATTTATTTATTTATTTATTTATTTATTTATTTATTTATTTATTTATTTATATGTGGTGCTGAGAATTGAATCCAGAGTCTCACACATGCTAGGCAAGTGCTCTACCATTGAGTCACAACCCCAGCCCTCTCTAGCCTTTTTTATTTTTTATTTTATTTTATTTATTTTGGTACCCAGGACTGAACCCAGAGTTGCTTAACCACTGAGTCACATTCTCAGCCCTTTTTATTTTGTTATTTTTGAGACAGAGTTTCACTAAGTCTCACTAGATTGCATTTGGGCCTTGCTAAATTGCTGAGGCTGGGCTTTAACTTGAGATTCTCCTGTCTCAGCCTTCCAAGTCACTGGATTACAGACATGTGCCATTGTGCTCGGCAAGGTCACATTTTTAATGATTTCTTTTATATGAAATACCCAAAAAAGTCAGATCTGTAGAAACAGCATAATAGTGTTTGCTAGAGCGTCACAGTGGGAGTGGAGGGAATGAGTGGTGATTCATGTTTTTGGAGTATTCTTTTGGGATGATGAAAAGCCTTGAAACTAGAAAAAGGTATTGGTTGCATGATAGTGTGGGCATAGTCAATGCCATCTAATTATATGCTTTAAAATAAGTGGTTAATTTTTTTCTGGCAGTCTTGGGGATTGAACCCAGGAACCTTATGCATGTTGGCACTGAGCTATACCCCCAACCCCTAAAATAGTTAATTTTGTCATACAAATTTCACCTCAATTTTTTGTTTATTTTTGTCTGTATTGGGGATTGAACCCAGGGGTGCTATACCACTGAGCTAAATCCCCAGCCCTTTTTAGTGTTTTATTTTGAAACAGGTAGGGTCTTGCTAAGTTGCTGAGGCTGGCCTTGAAAACTTACTTTTTTTTAAAATATTTTTTTTAGCTGTAGATGGACACAATACCTTTATTTATTTATTTGTTTATTTATGTGGTGCTGTGATCGAACGCAGTGAGTCACACATGCTAGGCAAGCGCTCTACCACTGAGCCACAACCCCAGCCCCGGGCCTTGAACTTTCAATCCTCCTGCCTCAACTCCCAAGTCACTGGAATTACAGGCATACACTCTGGAGTCCTTCTTAATTTCACCTCAGTTAAAACAAAAGCAAAACCAAAAACTTGTGACAGCCCTTGGTTTAGGGGTTGTGGAGTTTTATGGGGAGTTGGTCCATTCTCCAGACAACTGGCCCCAAATTCCTAAGACAAAAAAGACAAACTTATAAAGGGTACACAGGAACTCTCTATACTATTTTTGCAACTTCTTCTTATCAATCTGCAATTATTTCAAAAGAGAAGTTTAAAAGAAAAATGACATGTGATTTGTGGCTGCTCCATGCCTTCCCTCTTCAGGTCTGACTCAGAGACTGTCCCCACCCTCTCGTAATCCTGGGGCTCATCCCAGGTAATAGACCTGGCAATTGGCCCACTGAGGGTGGGCATCTGTCCTAGTCTGGAGGCAGGAAAGGAGTCTGCTCAGAGTATACTCTCACTTTCAGTTTTGCTTTCCCTGAAATGACACAGGAACGAGGAAGGAGGTGGTAACCAGCAGCTTTCTTTAGTCCCGTGGCTTTGCTGCCTGTTTGCACTAGTTACAACCCCTACTGGTGCCACTTCCCACACAGAGACTATAGTTGTGAGTGTGAGGCCTGAAGATGAATATCCCGGAGCCTTCCATGTTGCTGGATGAGGAGCTATACTCCCGGCAGCTGTGAGTCTTGAGGTGGGATATGTGAGTGGGGTGGCCTTCAGACCTCTCTGATCTCTAGATGCCTGTCCTCCTACTTCCCATCCACAGATATGTGCTGGGTCCACTTGTCATGCAGAGGATTCAGAAAGCCAAGGTCTTGCTGTCTGGCCTGCAAGGCCTGGGAGCTGAGGTGGCCAAGAACCTGGTCCTGATGGGGGTTGGCAGCCTCACTCTGCATGATCCCCATCCCACCTGCTGGTCTGACCTGGCTGCCCAGGTAAGGGTCCTGAGGGGCTCTGGGCTCCCAGACCAGGATGGGGACAGAACCCAAGGGAAATCTCTTGGCTCAGTCTGCATTGGATCTCTTCCTAGTTTTTCCTCTCAGAGAAAGACTTGGAAAAGAACAGGGCTGATGCCTCTCAAAAACACTTGGCTCAACTCAATGAAGCTGTCCAGGTCTTTGTCCACACAGGTGACATCACGGAGGACCTACTGCTAAACTTCCAGGTAACTTCTCCAGCCCCAGTTTCCAAGCCAGTCAGTTTCCAGCTCTGTCAACAGAAGGGAAGTCTGGGCAGTGGTTCTGGCCCTGTTGATCATAGTGTTCACCCAGGTGGTAGTGCTAACTGCCTCAAAGCTGGAGGAACAGCTGAAGGTGGGCACCTTGTGCCACAAGCATGGAGTCTGCTTTATAGTGGCTGATACCCGAGGCCTTGTGGGGTGAGTGAGACTGCCTGCCTAGCCTATCACATCACAGCCAACAATTCGTCTCAGTGCTGTCCCCAACTCTAAGCTTGTTCTAGTGCCCCTTTACCCAACCCTAGGCCTGTCCCAGAATTGCCTTCAATTCTAGTCTCCAGTCCCATCCCTCTGGTTCTTCCATTCCAGCCTCTAGACCTGCCTTAGTAACCTTTTCCCCACCACCAAAAAGAAAAAAGAAAAGTCTCTATTTCCAAACCTCTCCCAGCACTTCTTTCCCAATTCAGGTCCTCAGGGCCTAACCTAGCATCCCCTATCCTTAACTACAACCTGTGAGCCATCTCAGTGATCCCTTCCATTCACACTAGGCAGTTATTCTGTGACTTTGGTGAGGACTTCATTGTTCAGGACCCTACAGAGGCAGAGCCCCTGACAGCTGCTATCCAGGACATCTCCCAGGTGGGTGCTGAGGTGTGAGCATTTACCTTTTGTTTAGGGAAGTGTTGGTTGCCAAAACCTGTGGAAGGCAGGTACAGGCACACCTGAGACAAGCCATCTTCCACCAGGGTTCCCCTGGCATTCTCACTCTGAGAAGAGAGGACAGTAGACACTCCTTCTGTGATGGGGACTTGGTGACTTTCTCAGGCATTAAGGGCATGGTTGAGCTGAATGGCTGTTCTCCCAGGCCTATCTGTGTGCAAGGTAAGCCAACCCCATCTAACCCTGGGTTCAATGCTCAAGACCCCATTGGGTGTAAACATAGTCTGGTCCTGGGGGATAGGTTTTCCTTTTACCTTTCCTAGGGTGCATCAAGGTCTGGCACACAAAAGTCACAATGGGATATGGGAACTACCCAGGTTCAGGGATCATAACTTACTAGGCTACATCTCTTCCAGAGGATGGGTCCTTGGAGATTGGGGACACAAGCACTTTCTCTTGTTACTTGCATGGTGGAGTTATCACTGAAGTCAAGAGATCCAAGACTGTGATACACGTAAGTGCAAATGCATCTGAGATGGGAGTACTTGGGCACCTATAATGGACCACAGTATTCCAGACCTGACCCTAAACCAAGTACCCACTTCAGGAGCCCCTGGACATAGCCCTACTCCAGCCCCGGGTGATGGCTCAGAATCATCATCAAGCCCATCGTGCCCACTGCCTACATCAAGCCTTCCGTGCACTGCACAAATTCCAGCACCTCCATGGCCGGCTGCCCCAACCCTGGGATTCTGTGAGTGATACCACTGCACCCCCTAACCTTATTGGAGTTTCACCTGCAAGACCTCACCTCAGTGACCATTCACAGATTCAAGTTTGAACCCCAGAAATAATATCCCCACTTTAAAAAAAAAGGAAGAAGAAGCTAGGTACAGTGACAAACACCTGTAATCCCAGCTATTGGGAGGCTGAGGCAGGAAGATTGCAAATTCAAAGTCAGGACTCTCCTGGCATTCTCACTCTGAGAAGAGAGGACAATAGGCACTCCTTTTGCAATAGAGACTTGGTGACTTGATAACTTAAGGAGACCCTGTCTTAAAAGATAAGGACTGGGGATATAGCTCAGTAGAGAGCATCCCTGAGTCCAATCCTCAGTACCAAAAAAAAAAGAAGATGAAAACCACTATCTTTTTGTTTTGTTTTATTTTGTTTTGGGGGGAGTTTTTTTGGTACCAGGTATTGAACTCAGGGGCACTCAACCACTGAGCCACATCCCCAGCCCTATTTTGTGTTTTATGTAGAGACAGGGTCTCACTGAGTTGCTTAGTGCCTCACCATTGCTGAGACTGGCTTTGAACTCATGATTCTCTTGTCTCAGCCTCCCAAAGTGCTGGGATTACAAGCGTGAGCCACCGTGCCCGGCTAACCACTATCTTTAGACTAGAGGCTGAGTCCACAGAAGTGCCAGGCACACAGCCTGGGGACCCCTGCTATGTCCTAACCCATCAGAACCAAGTTGGAAACTGCACCCAAATTGGTAAAGCTTCTAGGACCTCTGTTGGTGTTGAGCATCCTCTGGTTATGCTGCCCAGGCTAGCAATAGGACTAGGCCTTCTCACTTAGGCTTCTGCTTCCTCTTCTGTAGAACAGGGTGACAGCTGCCTGAAGGCTTTAAGTGAGGCGGAGGGTTCTAGCTCAGGCTGGACTGCAATACCCATAGATTTCCACCCAACAGGTTGATGCAGGGATTGTGGTAGGTCTGGCACAGGCCCTGGAACCATTGAAGGGCCAAGAAGAAGAGCCACTGGATGAGGCCCTACTGCGGACAATTGCCCTGAGTAGTGCTGGTGACTTGAGTCCTATGGCAGCCATTCTGGGAGCAGTGGCTGCCCAGGAAGTCCTGAAGGTAAGCACTGTCACAGGCAGGGAGGGGGAAGAAGGTGGGGAAGTATGTGGGTCAGTGAAGCATCCAGTACCAGGCCATGGCCCTGGAGGCTTCACCCATCTAGGTACAGCCTTCAGCTAAAATCTGAACGGGTTAGAAGTTGGCAGAAGCCCTCAGTGTGAAGTGCCTTCCCCTAGGCAATCTCCAGGAAGTTTATGCCCCTGGACCAGTGGCTATACTTTGATGCCCTTGATTGCCTTCCAGAAGATTGTCTTCCTAATCCTGAGGACTGTGCTGCGGTGAGATCCTGGGGTGGGGGTGCAAACCTCATTCAAAAAATAAAAAAAATCAGGGCTAGCAAAGAAACAGGAAGAATGATTCTAAGGTCCTGATTCAGACAACTCAGTGAAAGAAGGAGATGTAGCATAGGCCAGCAGTCATCCCTGACCCAGTCTGTGTCCTCCAGAGAGGCTGCCGTTATGATGGGCAAATTGCAGTGTTTGGGGCTGATTTTCAGAAGAAACTGAGCCTCCAGAAGTACTTCTTGGTGAGCTGTGGAATGGGGATGGGAGTGTCTTTGGGAGGCCAAGTCAGGCCCTCAGACTAAAGTTGCTCCTACCAGCAGGTGGGTGCTGGTGCCATTGGCTGTGAGTTGCTCAAAGACTTTGCCCTAGTGGGCCTAGGAGCGGGGAGCTGTGGCAGTGTGACTGTTGCTGACATGGACCACGTAGAGCGCTCCAATCTCAGCCGTCAGTTCCTCTTCAGGACCCAGGATATTGGTGTGAGTGCTGGCTCCTCCCACACTCATGTCCCAGACTGCCCTCCCATAATGTCCCATACCCAACATCTTCCCTTCTTCCTAGATGTCCAAAGCAGTGGTGGCTGCTGCAGCTGCCCAGAAACTAAACCCAGATTTATGGGTGACTGCATTCACTTACCCACTGGATCCCACCACAGAGCACATCTATGGGGACAACTTCTTTGCCCATGTGGATGGTGTAGTTGCTGCTCTAGACAGTTTCCCAGCTCGTGAGTACCTGACTTGGAGCTCAGCCCCTTGCCCAAGGCAGTGTGACCCTCAATCCTGACCCTTTGCTCCCTTGTCAGGGCACTATGTTGCTGCTCGCTGCACTCACTATCTGAAGCCACTGTTGGAGGCAGGCACAGTGGGCACCTGGGGCAGTGCTTCAGTGTTCATACCACATGTGACTGAGGTCTACAGTGGCCCTGCCTCAGCTGTAGCTTCTGAGGATGCCCCCTACCCTGTCTGTACTGGGCGGCACTTCCCAAGCACAGCTGAGCATACCCTGCAGGTGAGCATACCTCACCCCACCAAGCTCAGCCCTCAACTGCATATATGTTCCTCCTCTGACACTTTATTGTCCCTCCCCCCACCACAGTGGGCTCGGGAAGAATTTGAGGCACTCTTCCGACTATCTGCAGAGACCATCAACTGCTACCAACAGTAAGGCCACTCAGAGAGGTGGAAGAAAGTCTAGGGCTCCAAGCACAGGGCTCAGCTTCAAACTTCCTTCTTTATCCACAGGGCACATATTTCCCTGGCAGACATGGATAGGCCACAGACACTTAACTTACTGAAGCTGGTGCTGGGTGTCCTAAGAGTGCGCCCACAGACCTGGCAAGACTGCGTGGTATGGGCCCTTGGCCAGTGGCAACTCTGCTTCCATTATGGCATCATACAGCTACTGAAGCACTTCCCACCTGATAAAGTGAGTGGCAAGGGGTTGGGTGGTTGAGGGTTCAGGGGGACCAGACTGAGCCTAACAACCTGTCTTTCTCTAGGTTCTTGAGGATGGAACTCCATTCTGGTCAGGTCCCAAACAGTGTCCCCAGCCCCTGGAATTTGACACCAAACAGGTGAATGGGAATCCTTGGGGATCCCTGAGATAGAGATATGGCCCTCAGAGCAGAGGAAGTCACCTCTGCATTCTGTAGAGATGAAGATGCTGACAACCATGTTTGTGTACACTTGGGTTATCCTATGTGTGGCGGGCAGGTGTTCAGATTCATAAATGGAAAATGAACCACCTGTATTTACCTGTACATGCTCACTCACAGCCATGCATCTGCCCCTACTCTTGGTCTTGCTGCAGGATATGCACCTCCTCTATGTGTTGGCAGCTGCCAACCTATATGCTCAGATGCATGGGATTCCTGGCTCACCAGATCAAACTGCACTCAGGGAGCTACTGAAGTTATTGCCACAGCCTAACCCTCAGCACCTGGCCCCCATCTTCACTAATAACCTAGAGCTGACTTGGGCTTCTGTTGAGTTTGGTGAGACCCTTGGCCCTGGCCCCTATACTGCTATTCAAAGGCCTGACCCTGACTTTAGCCTGTCCTATAGAAGCAAAGTAGGGCTTAAGAGCCCTACAGCCAACTTAGTACATCTCAAGGCCTCTTATCATGCTTTCCTCTAGGTTTAGCCCCACTCTCTGGCACCTCAATAGATGCTCTCCCTGTTGCCTACTCTGTATCCCAGTTCTCTTGGGAGAGTCTCAGAGAAAAATAGCTGTGGGGAGTACCTAGCTATGGCCCCCAGGTGAGGATAGAGTCACATAGGTACATGTGTGCTCACAGTAAAGGTGGGGCTGTTAAGGAAGAAGTTGTAGCATCAATCAAGGGGATTCCTTGATTTGCTCAAAAGTATAGTAAGAGCTGGGTGCAGTGGCACATGCCTAAAATCCCAAAGGTTCAGGAGGTTAAGGCAGGAGGATTGCAAGTTCAAAGCCAGCCTCAGCAACTTATTGAGGCCCTATGCAACTTAGTGGTACCCTGTCTCAAAATAAAAATAAAAGGGCTAGGGATGTGGCTCAGTGGTTAAGTGCCCCTGGGTTCAATCCCTGGTATCCCCTCCCCACAAAAAAGAGTATAGTAAGTGACAGGCTTGGCATAAACCAAGAATACGCACTAGACTAGGAAGAGTGCAGGAGACAGGGGCTATCCCAACATCCCCTCCCCTGACAGGCCCTGAGCTGTTGAAGGAACTACATGAAGCTCTGGAAGTCTGGGGAAAAGTTCCTCCCCTGAAGCCTCTGATGTTTGAGAAGGTGGGATCTTAAATTGGGGTAAGGTGTTGGGCTGGGGAAGTTGTGGGGGAAGATAAGGAGCAAAGAGTGTAGCTTGAGAGTCCCTGAGTTCTCCTTTAGTAGGGACCTGGAAGCAGGTCACTTTCCTTGAACTCCAGCCTCATTCTGTGATTAGGGGGAGATGGTGAGTTTCTACCCACAGAACTGTACAAAGACCTGCTCATTGCACACACCTGTAGTCCCAGCAACTCAAGAAGCTGAGGCAGGAAGATCCCAGCCTGGGCAACTTAGAGAAAATGTGTCTCAATGTAAAAAGCAAGGGGCTGGGGTTATGGCGCAGTGGTAGCGTGCTCACCTAGCACGCGGGAGGCACTGGGTTCGATCCTCAGCACCACATAAAAATAAAATAAAGATATTGTGTCCACCTACAACTAAAAAACAAATATTAAAAAAAATGTAAAAAGCAAAAAGGGCTGGGAATATAGCTCAGTGGTAAAGCACTCCTGGGTTCAATCCACAGTACTATAAAAAAAAAAAAAACTGTGAAAAGACATCTACAGTGGCACACAGTTGGCCGTGGTGATGGGCACACTGTAGTGTTAATGCTACTTTGATTTGGGCCTCCCAGGATGACAGCAACTTTCACATGGACTTTGTGACAGCAGCAGCTAGCCTTCGATCTCAAAACTATGGGATCCCACCAGTCAACCATTCTAAGGTAACCCTACCCCTTAGGGCTCGGGCCTGGAAGTACAGGCCAAATCCTAGCTCTACAGATCAGTTTCAAACAAAATTTCCTGTCCTTGGCAGAGCAAACAAATTGTGGGCCAGATTATACCAGCCATTGCCACTACTACAGCAGCTGTGGCAGGTCTGGTGGGCCTGGAACTGTATAAGGTGGTGTATGGGGCACGGCCCCTTGGTGCCTTTCGTCACAGCTATCTGCACCTGGCTGAAAACAACTTCATGCGCTGGGTGCCTTCTGCTCCAGCCATCCAGATGGTGAGCCCTTGATACCCTACCCTTAACCCCACTAACTTTGGATTTTTCCTGCATTTTCCCAAACAGGCCCCACTCTAGCTGTGGCCTCACTCCAGAACCCAGACTGTGGAGGAGTTCTCAAAACTCCTTCCAGCCCCCTTCCTGCTATGAAGCCAGGCTGAGACCTGTCAGATGCAGGAAGCAGCCCTCAGCCTTTCCTCCCACCCCCCTCCAATCCAGGGTGTGAGGGAGCTGCAGCTTTAACTCATTAGTGGAGCCAGAAATCCCCACAATCCCCTCCTTCCCAGAGGTTTCCCTGAGGGGGTAGATAGTGGGGAGGGAGAAGTCATAGGTAGGGAGGACCAGGGCCCCATCCCCAGAAAGAGTCTAGCTTCCTTTTGTAGAGCCCTAGCCTGCCCTCACCAAGCTGAATTAAAGGGCACTAGATTTGCCACTAGGAATGTGACACAGCAACCCTATAGGAATATGTGTGATTGTCAGAGATGTGAGTGTACCAGAATGTGGGCATCCCTGGTGTGTGGATATGAAGGGAGAAAGCTTGCACATCTGTGAGCCAGATGGGAATGCAGGGCTCTCCTCAATGTGGACATGCATGGATGTGCATGTGGGTACATATGTGGGTGTTCCTGGGCTTGTGTTCCTGTGACGGCAGGGCTGGGAATGTCTCCAAATTGTGTGCCCAGTCTTTGCAGTAGTGGCATTTCCTTGGGGCACAAGAAAGAGGGTAGAGGGAATGCTCTCACCAGGGGAGAAGGCAAAGGTCACTGGCTAGTAGGGCCTTTGCCAAGCAGCCCTAGGGTCCCTCTGGACACAACACATAGAGCCCCTTTGTAAGATGCTCTACCTCTAACCAGCACACAGGCTGCCTTTGTCTGTGGAATGGAAGAAGAGGGGGAGGAGACTTCATCTTGCCTCTAACCTAGTCTCAGCTTGACCCCAGTATGTTTCTGAGGGGCTGGCAAGGTCCCCCATCCTAGACTCTGGCTGTCCGCCATCCATCTGTCCTCAACTCTAGGCATCAGAAACTCAAGACTCTTGATACAGGGAAGGAAACTGGACAGGAAGAGGAGGTCTCTATGGACTGTGTCCCTGCTGGGATCTCTGGGCCAGTAGGGCCCCAGTAGTCACTGTGCTATTTACTCCTGTGTCCTCAAAAGTAGTCAAAGGCTCTGGAAGTAAGGATGAGGGAGTAGGATGCATCCTCCAGCTTCTAGCCTTGCATTTGAAGAACAAGCAGCTTTATCAAAGACTCCAGTAGCCTAGCTCTGGCTTCCTCAGGAAGCACCACCCCCTTAGTCCCCCTCCAACAACTGGCCTGTGTGATGGATCGGTTTGTTTCCCTGTGTGGGCCCCTTAGCCCCATTTCCTGTGCTGGCCTCAGCCTGGGCAGGGAGGGGGCTGAGACTCTGGGGCCCAGATCCCTCCCTCTACTACCCCCCCCCACTTCCTGCCTCAGTCCAGCTCCTCCTCTAGAAAAGGCTGCTAGTAACTGGGACAGAGGTAACCGATTTATGTGAAAACTCTCTCACTCATCCTCACCTCCACCCCCTCAGTTCAACTGCCTGAAGTGGACCTCTTGGGACCGCCTGAAGGTGCCTGCTGGGCAGCCTGAGAGGACGCTGGAGTCACTGCTGGCCCATCTCCAGGTGTGCCCTGCCCCCATCCTGCCTCCAAGCCCAACCCAGCCTGGCCCAGTGGGTATCTGATTTGTATCTCTCTAGGAACAATACGGACTAAGGGTAAGGATGCTTCTCCATGGCCCAGCCCTGCTCTATTCAGCACGATGGTCATCTCAAAAGCGGGCCCAGCACCTGTCCCTTAGGTGAGCCCACAGCCAGCTATAGCTAGGCCCTGCCTGTCCCTGCAGGTTGAGGATAGGGTACACACAGCCTTTCTTCTTCCCAACCCCATTCTAGGCCCCTCACACCTTCCTGAAGCATTCATTCACCAAATGGGTCAAGCAAATGGATGGGGGGGGGTGGGGCGAGGGGCCTTTGGAAGGTCTCTACTTAGCCAGCTCCACCAGCCCCCCAATCCTCTCTGCTCAGCTGCCCTTTCACAGCCCACTCCCAGGGGACCTACAGCTTCCTGCCTCCTGCCCGCCCCACCAGCTGCTCCTAAAATAGTTTCAGATGTTTCCTGTCTTGAGCTGCTCCTGCTTCTGGTCTGGGCTCCTGAGGGCTCTGCAGCATCCTCTAGTCTATGGCAGGTTACCCTCTGTCTGCCTAAGCTCACTTGCCCAATTTCCCCTAACCTGCCTCCTCCCCCCACACCAGGGTGACAGAACTGGTTCAACAAGTGACCGGCCAGGTACCTAATCCTGGGCTGCAGGTACTAGTACTGGAGCTGAGCTGTGAGGGTGAGGAGGACAAAACTGCCTTCCCACCTCTGCACTATGAGTTGTGTGACAAGGCAGCCACTGCCCCACCACTTGATTTTATGGAGATCTGCCCAAAAGCCTTGCATCTTGAGCCCACAGAAGACACTCAATAAATGCTATTGAAGGAAGTCATAGTGGAAAACATGGATGACAGAACACAGGGCAGTAAAGCACATGGGGAAGTGACATGGGCAAGACAAGACCCTGGAAGAGAGAGAAAAGACTTTAGATTTGCTTCCCTGGACTGTGCTTTACAAGGCGGGGGCTGCTTCCTGAGCCTCAGGAGTATGGAACCAATAGTCTAGAAAAAGACCTTTATTGTCCCAGGCTGGAAGGCAGGGTCAGAGATAACTGACATCATTGTAGATGATAGGCTGGCGACTGCGGCAGCTCATCAGGGCTGCAAAGCGTGACAGATCTGCAGGTAGTTCAGGTTCTGGGCGAGGTGGGCATGACAACCGCTTTCCCGCCATAGCTGCCCGCCGAGCCCTGGCCAGCCTGCGCCGCAGCTGCTCTGAGAGACCAAGCAGAAATTGAGGGGGACGAGCCCGGGCACGGGGCATTCCTCCATCGCCCCCCTCACTTGCTGCCTCAGGCAGCTCCATCCAGTTGTGAACTAAGTCAGCAAAACAGTTGTCCCCCAGCACCAGAGGTTGGCGACTACGTCCCCTGTTCAGTAGGGCTGCTGTCCAGTCCTCTGCTTCCAATCCCTGCCAGTGCTCCAGGCAGGCATCTGGAGTAGACTTGGGCCGTGGACGGTGGTGGGCATGTGGTATGCTGGCTACAGGTACCCTGTTAGGCAAGGGGAAGTCACTGACTGAGATGCACTGGGTATGAGGGGGCCGTGCTGGGAGTGCTGGAAGTGTTGGGCGATGGAGTACAGACAGCTCTTCCTCTCGCCATGTGCTGCCTGACACTTCTGAGAAGCCAGAGTCCCAGTCTAGGGCGTGCTCCCTTGGGGCCCTCAAGGCTGCACCCCTATCTTCTGCCACCAAGGCTTCCTCCTCCTCCTCTTCCACACAGCAGACGGAGTCCTCTTCCAAGGCATCTGAGGCCCTAAGTTGGTGGCCAGGCTGCACATCAGGGTCAATTTTAGGGTGTGGCTTCAAGGGGCCAGGCATAGGGGATGAGCCTGTGTCCCGACCGCACAACTGAAGGGGAAGAAAGGGCACAAGTCATAGGGACATCATTTGTCACCCCTGCATGCCTGGCCAGGCCAGCCATGAGAACAGAGGATCCAAGAGAGCTTGATAGGTGTGCTGGTATGGGCAGCAAGGCAGAAAGTGCACCCAGGACTGGCATGGGGGCACAGACACACAAAGCTCATGTGGCTTCCATTGCAGACCTGGTGGCAGTCTGGCAGGCTGCAGCACGCACGACCGGGCAAGTCGGCACCCGCCACTGGGGCGGCCGAGCCTGCATCGGGAAGTAAGTCCTGCCCAGGGTTTGGGGGGGGGGGCATCCCATGCTACTTGAATGATGCAGATCCCCAAAGCCCAAAGCGTCTTTTAGAGAAAGTGAAGGGTGGAGGAACAAGGTACAGAACAGTAAGAGGTAGGGGGCGTCCACAGCAAAGCCAGCCCCTCTTTAGATCCTTGGCGCCTCTGCCCCGCCTCAAAAGAAGTCCTCCCCACTATCATCCTCCTCCCCCAGTCGCCCAGCGGCCAGCTGGGCGGCTGTTACCTGATGCCCAGAAGAGCTCTCAACCATCCGAAACCCAAGGCAGGCCATCTGGGCCAACTGCACCGCCCCGCCTCCATCCCTCCTTCGATGGGTACTCAGACGATCCCGCACCCGTTTGTTTTTTGTGGCGGGGCGGTAGCCGGGCACCCCACACAGGTCCTCACGACCACACCCACTCCCAAACCTCACCAGTTCCCAGCGAAGCTGGCTCAGGAAGCTGTCAAGCCGAGCGCTGTGCATGTCGATGCCAGAGCTCCCGCCAGCCCTGCCAATTCCTCCTCGACTCCCAGCAGGAGCGGCGCAGAGAGGGCTGGGTGCCCAGCCAACGGCGCCCTCACCCAGCGCCTTGCTAAGAGAATCCTTGCTCTGCTTAGCTCCCGCCGCCGCCCCAACATCTGGCAGCCGTGCCCCGCCCCCGGCGCCGCAGCCAATGGGGGCGGGGCGAAGTTGAAACGGCCCCGCCCCTGAAGCCTGGCAGGATGAGTGACTTGGGCGTCGCGTCTCTGCACTGGCTCTGCCGGGAGGGGCGGGGCTGTAACTGGAAGCTGGACGGAGTCCATCTCCAGACTCTTGATGCCCTAGGAGGTTTGGCTAAGCCTGCGTTCGTTGCGTGGCGCAGTACAGGTCCTTTCCTCCCGGTGGTCTCACCTTCCCCATTTGTCCCACGGTGAAAGAGCGGTCCCTCCCACTAGGGCCTCGTGCTGCGCCCACATCTGAGCAGAGCGCCAGATCCTTGTACTCGGCCATGTTGTGGCCCATTCCAGGTATGACCTATTCCTGAGGCTGGCCTCGATAATCCCTGGAAATGGTAGGAGCGGGGTTCGGCCCTTCTGAGTACTCAGGGATTGCAAGAGTTCATGGCAGCGTAGGAACCCGGCTTCAGAAAACCAAGCCCCAGCGCGGTCTCGCTCTGTGCTGAGCTAGGCTTGACTGCCCTCTAGTGGGGAGCGCACTCCTAGCTTCAAGTTCGGAGGCGACTTGGGACCCTCTGCAAGCCCTCTGACTAGCACCACCTAAAGACTAAGGTGTCGGGGCTGGGATTGTGGCTCAGTGGTGGAGCGCTTGCCTCGCATGAGTGAGGCACTGGGTTCTATCCTCAGCACCATATAAAAATAAATAAAGATATTGTGTCCATCTACAACTAAAAATAATATTAAAAAAAAAAAAAGACTGAGGGGTTGCAGCGCCTGTCCGCTAAGATCACGAGGCTAGGTTCAAGGGTACAGTCTAACTGCAAACAGACTGTACCTGTCATCAGATAGGAAAATATGGGGTAATGAAGGCAATGGGCTAGTTGAAGGAGAGGTCTCTCAGAGCAGTGACATCAGGATGCCATCTGAGTCATTGCGAGGACCTCAAGAAGAGAGGCATTCTAGCAGGTAGGGGTGGCGTTCCTCTCCAGTCCTGGCTACTTGGGAGGCTGAGGCAAGAGGATGGCAAGTTGGAGGCCAGCCTGGGCAATTTAGTGAGATCCTATCTCAAATTAAGATTCAAAAAAGAGCTGAGGATGTAGCTTAGTGGTAGAGCACTTGCCTAGCATGCATAAGGCCTGAGGTCAATCCCTGGTAAAACACACACACACACACACACACACACACACACACACCATAGTGTGCTGCATTCATTCTAAGGGTCAGCCAGTTTACACAGGATCTTTACAGATCCTAAGGGACAGGAGCTGGACAGGGCTAAACATAAAGTAGGTCCAGGTGAGTGTGATTAGTGGTGGTAGAGACAGTAAAGAGGTATCCAAAACCAGGCTCCCAGCAGCCTTAGAGTGGAATATGGGTTTTGTTTTTGGTGGGATAAAGAGAACCAGTTCCTTTGTAGTAAATGACCTGGACTGGTTCCTGTTAGTTATTGTTTTTGTTGCTGCTGCTGTTGCTGTTGTTGTTGTTGTTGTTATTATTATTATTATTATTATTATTATTATTATTATACTGGGGATTGAACTCAGGGCCTTTCATCACTGAGTTACATCCACAGTCATTTTCATTTTTCACTTTGAGGGTCTTGCTAAGTTCAAGCTGGCCTGGAATTTGTAATTCTCCTGTCTCCACCTACCAAATAGCTGGGATTACAGGTGTGCGCCACTATGCCCAGTCTTCAGTGGTGCACATGGGTCTGGATGAGACTGGGGACATGAATGTAGACAGAGATGGTAAGCAGTGAAGACTGTGCCCTGGAACATCCCACTGGATAGAGGCAGGGAAGATGAAGCAGAACCAGCAAAGGAGCTGAGCAAGAACAGTTGAGAGGTGGGAGAAACTTAGAATATGGATATTTAGGATCCAAAGGGAGCAAACATCATACTCTGTGGAGGATGTGAGGATGGAGAACAAAGTGCTGGCTACAGAGCTGAGTACATTGGCATGTGCCTATATTCCCAGTTACTGAGGAAGCTGAGGCAGGAGGATCAGATCATTTAAGCCCAGAAATTTGAGGCCAGCCTAAGCGATATAGCAAGACCCTGTCTCAAAAACAAAACAAAACTTCTGACTTTGGCAGTGTTCAGGTCATTGAGGTCCCTGACAAATTTTGTGGAGAGAAGAGAGTGAGAGATACAGAATTGGAGAAAGCAAGTGAAGAAAACTTTTTTTAAAAATTGACATAGAGGGGGGCTGGGATTGTGGCGCAGTGGTAGCGTGCTGGCCTAGCACACATGAGGCACTGGGTTCGATCCTCAGCACCACATAAAAACAAAGATATTCTGTCCACCTACAACTAAAAATAAATAAATAAATATTTTTAAAAAAATTGACATAGAGGGGCTGGGGTTGTGGCTCAGCGGTAGAGCACTTGCCTTGCATGTGTGAGGCACTGGGTTTGATCCTCAGTACCACATACAATAAATAAAGGTATTGTGTTCATCTATAACTAAAAAAAATATATTAAAAAAAAAATTGACATAGAAGCCGGGCGAGGTGGCGCAAGCCTGTAATCCTAGCACTGAGGGAGGCTGAGACAGGAGAATCGCGAGTTCAAGCCGGCCTCAGCAACAGGGAGGCGCTAAGCAACTCAGTGAGACCTTGTCTCTACGTAAAACACAAAATAGGGCTGGGGATGTAGCTCAGTGGTCGAGTGCCCTGAGTTCAATCTCCTGTACCAAAAAAAAAAATTTTTTTGACAGAGCTGGGCGCGGTGGCGCATGTTCAAAGCCAGCTTCAGTATCAGCGAGGCTCTAAGCAATTCAGTGAGACCTTGTCTCTAAATAAAAAATACAAAATAGGGCTGAGGATGTGGCTCAGTGATTGAGTGCTCCTGAGTTCAGTTCCCAGTACCAAAAAAAAAAAAAAAAATTAACATAGAATATAAATATGGAAAATGAACAAATTTCAAAAATAAAGCTCAATAAATGTTAAAATCTGTAGACACTCATGTAAGTGATACCAAGATCAAAATATAGGATATCCTGGCCAGACAGTGATGCATGCCTGTAACGCCAGCACTCAGGAGGCTCAGGAAGGAGGGTTGCAAGGTTGAGGCCAGTCTCAGCAATTTAGTAAAGCCCTAAGTAACTTAGCAAGACCCTGTCTCAAAATTAAAAAATTTAAAAGGGCTGGGGATGCAGCTCAGTGGTAAAGTGCTCCTGGGTTCAATCCCTAGTACCAAAATTAATTAATTAGTTAATTAATTTTTTAAAAATATAGCATGCCGGGCACAGTGGCGCATGCCTGTAATTCCAGTGGCTTGGGAGGCTGAGGCAGGAAGATCAGAAGTTCAAAGCCAGCCTTAGCAAAAGTGAGGTGCTAAGCAACTCAGTGAGACCCTGTCTCTAAGTAAAATACAAAATAGGACTGGAAATTTGACTCAGTGGTTAAGTGCCCCTAAATTCAATCTCTGGTACCTACATAAATAAATAAATAAGGGCTGGGATTGTAGCTCAGCGGTAGAGCGCTTGCCTCGCATGCGTGAGGCCCTGGGTTCGATCCTCAGCACCACATATAAAGCAATAAAATAAAGACATTGTGTTCATCAACAACTAAAAAAAAATTTAAAAAAAATTAATTAAATAAATAAATAAATAAATAAATAAATAAATAAATAAAATATAGCACATCCTTAGCCAATCCAATCCAGGAAGCTACCTTGTGTTCCCTCCAATTGATATTCCCATAGGTAACTATTACTTTTCTATCTACCACCAAGGATTTCTTTTGCTTGTTGAACATAGACAACTATTGAGAGATTCTGTAGATGGCTGGACTGAGATTTTTGTAGACAGACATTCTAATGGTGTGGGGGGCAGTTTGTGGAGTAGCTAGATTTGGGTTCAGTTTTCCTGGATGCTGTGCTTACTCTGTCTCCAATAACAGTGTGGCCAGTTTCACCATCTGTATAACATCACCTTAGAGTTGTGATAATGAATGGGGGAATTCACTGGGAAGCAGTGGAAAATGGGATTTTCCAGGCCTCTGGAAGTCTGCCAGGGATCTAGAGCTCTGTCACCAGAGATGGGTGGGGCTGGAGTCTGGAAGTCCCGCCCATCCAACTGTGTTTGAGCAACTGACTTGGCAACAGGGTGGGCCTGACAAACAGCCTCCTCTGCCATCTCTTCAGGCCACCATGGTGCTGCTCAAGCTCCTGATGCCTCTTTTTGCTCTGGTTGTCTTGGGTGAGAAGCTGTTATATGGGGGTACCCCAGTTTTCCTTTGGAGTTCTGATTCTTAGATAAGCAACCATGCAGGGTGAGGGTTGGGGGAGAACCTAGAAAGGGTAAGGGTCTGAACTCCTAATCAGTGGTTTCTTACCTTTGCTTCCTCAACCAGTTCTCTCTCCCCATCTGTGAAATGTCAGATGTGGAGAACAAGGACAGAACTTGGCTGTTTGGTCTCAAGGTGTTGCCAGGCCCTGCAGCAAAAGGATGGGACTGTGTTTGCAAGTGTGGTTCCTTGAGCATGGGGGGGCCTCCAGCCTGAATTATCTGCTTCTCACAGACCTCCACAGTCTTCCCTGGTTCATAAATGTGTCTGAACGTGAGGGCCCTGGCACCATCCTTCAGTCTTTCTCCTTCAACTGCTCCTCCCATATGCCCACCCTGGAACTGGTCAATGTGCAACCACCTACAACCTTCTTCAACCCACCCAGCCTGACCAGGTGGCAGGGGATGTATGTGGGAAAGGTAAGGTCATGGGTACAACTGGGAACTGGGGGCACGGGGCAGACCTGAAATTCCCCAAAGCCCTGATATAGAGAGACTGAGAGATTAGGCCCCACATGTTACTGCCTATCCACCACAGGTGACCTTGAGCAGCTCAGCTCGGCTGGATGCCCTTGCAGTAAACCACTATGAGCTGCAGCTGCGGTATACATGTGGCAACCTTGTGATAGAGGGACCACTCTTTGTGGATGTGCAGCAGGACTCTGGCCATGTCCAGTGTATTGATCGATTTGCTAGCTCAGGTGAGGCCAGGGGTAGCAGGCAGGGGTGGGCAGGCTTGAAGAGAGCCTCCCTGATCTTCCCTCTGGTCAGGTGGGGAAACCATTCAGGTGCCAGAGACAGTCAAACCTGGGGCCCGGCTATATACTCTGCTGTTCCCAGGCCTAGAAGTCCAGAGAGCTCAGGTAAGCCCAGCACACAGGACAGTGGACAACATGATATGTGTGTGAGTGGGATGGGGAAATACAAGTTCACCCCTGCCTGGCCAGCTACTGCCTCCAGAGGGACCCTGCAGTCCACAGCTAATCCTATGCATGATGCCTGTTCTTGAAGAGAGCCACCAAGGTTACCCTTTACCCACTGACAGTGGTTGTTCCCATGGGGACATCTCAGAGACTGAGCTCTTCTTTCAACTTCTATGTGTTCTGAGTTCTCCATTATAATTTTATAACATTTTGTAACCCCCAAAAGAAATGTAGTTTAAAAACAAAATAATTGGTTTTATTTTATTTTATTTTATTTTTAAATTTTTTATATATATTTTTTTAGTTGTAGGTGGACACAATGTCTTTATTTTATTGCTTTGTATGTGGTGCTGAGGATCGAACCCAGGGCCTCACGCATGCAAGGCAAGCGCTGTACCGCTGAGCTACAATCCCAGCCCCAAAATAATTGGTTTTAAAGCAGAAAGGATTGAGGATCAGGATAAGGATTCACAGTAGAGGGCAGAGAGCCTCAGCTGGAGCAAAAGTCAGTGGCAGGCAAGGGAGACCAGGTGTGGACAGGTGCCTCCTGGGTTGTTGAAATATGTTGAAAGTAGTGCTTGGGGCACTGGAAGCTGGTTGGGGCTGCTAGCATCTCTGTTCTGTCAGATGAACATTATCAGTGCCCAGGACCCTCCATACTTCCCTGGACCTTTCTCCCTCAATGAGCAGGGTTGGCTTCAGGCACCATCCCAGGGCCTCAAAGGCCAGGCTCAGAAGGTAAGCATGACTTGGGACCTGGGGAGGGATATATATATATATATATATATGTATGTATGTATACACACACACACACACATATATGTAAGACAGATATAGATATATACATTGAGATATAGATATATATAGATATATATGGATACACACACACACACACACACACACACACAGGTCATTACCTTCTGAAAATTTGTTGTTTCTCCCTCCCAGACCTGTATCTGCTGCCCCATGTGGAGTACCCTCTCACTTTGGCTTGGTTCTGTGCTGGCTTTTGGAATTTCATAAAGAGAAAGAGTCCCTCTAACAGAAAGGAGAGTGTTTAGGGCAATCACACTTAAGAGAAAGTTCTGGGTTAAGTGTCCAGTAAGGAGGTTAGAGAAATTCCCTCTTTAAAGCTTTCACCTCTTAGTAATTGGCTCTTAGCAACTCCAATCTAATAATTCACATTGTGAATGACTCAGGTATTACTTTTTTGAGTTGTTTGCAACCTAATAGAAGAAGAATTTATGTACCAAAGGTATACGACTCAAAGGAATACTTGGAAGAGTAAAAGTTGGAGTTCCTTGTGGAGGTCTTGAGGGGAGGACTGAGCATAGACATACAGGTGGACACACATGGCGGTTCCCTTTCTATCCTGTATGTTCTGTAGATCTTCCAGCTGCAGATCTCAGTGTCTTTTGGGCAAGGCCAAAGCTGCCAAAGAATGCTGATGGTGAAGATTTTGCCCGCTCCCTCCAGTCAGGTCTCCTTCCTGTAAGGCTCCCCTATACCAGGGCAAGCAGGACCTAGCCCCAGGGAATCAGGAGTAGTTGTAAGGTGCAGGGTTGCTGGAACATTGTAACTGTGTCAGGAGGGAAATCCCACCCGTCGGGCACCAGGTGAGAAAGAATCGGCAGGAGTCTGGGCTTCACTTTTGGTCCAGACAGACGGCCCAGAATATCACCATTCCTGAAGACAAAGTCCCTGGGAGCAAGGTGGTTGAGGTCCAGGCTAGGGGCTTCGACTTGCGCTACGAAATCTTCTCTCCAATGCCCAGCCCACTCTACAGCATCGGAAGCGGTGAGGGGCAAGACAGGGTGGAAGGTACCCGGGTGCTTCTGTGGCCAATCTAAAGGTGCCCTTATGTGACCTCGCCCACCTGAGAAAAGAGGCCAGAGCCAGGGCTGCCACTGGGGACAAGGTCGGGTTGGGGTCTTAACCCTGGAGTAGGAGGCGGGAGTGGTATCAGCTGCCTCCAAGGGTGAGGCTGGTGACAGGTTGGGGGAACCATTGAGCTGAGGGCAGGGCCGAGCTCTGCTTCTCCTTTCTCCCATTGCGCCCAGCGGATGGGGTAGTCCGAACCACCGTGCCCCTAGAATTGGCCCGCGCCCGAGGCGCAGCGGTCACAAGGCTGCAGGTGAAGGCCTTCGAGCGGCTTCAGCCGTGGGTCAGTGCGGATCTCGATCTTACCGTGAACGTGCTCTCTGTCAACCACTGGCCCCCACGCTGCATGCCGGCTCTTTTGGTGTGAGTACACGGGAGCCTTGCCTGACTTTCAGAGGTAAGATTGAGATACTTGTCTCACAGCTGAGCTAGACTCCTGCTTTGCTGTGGTACTCTACTCCCAGGACTCAAATCCCGGAGACCACACCTGTGGGCACGGTGCTGAACACAATCACTTGCACTGACCCAGACTCTGCTGGTGCCACCCTGAACTACCAGCTGTGGTTCCACAGCCCTCCTGACCTTGCTAGTCTCTGCCTTCGTGACAGGGTCCTTGAGGTGCCTGGGCTCCCTCTCCTAGGCCTGCTTGTAGGATGCCTGGGGCAGGAAGGGGTGGGTGGGCCAAGAGTGTACAGGCACTGAGGCCATGGGGATGGGATTCCATGATTATTGAGCCAACCTGCTTTGCATTCTGCAAGACAGAGGACCAGGGTGGATAACCTGACCTGAGGTAGCCCAGTGTGGCTCATGCTTTCCCAGACCTTGGCTTGGTCTCCCTCTCTGACCTCTCTGATCAGGTGAATGCTACATTGGACTGTGATACTCTTGGGGCCTGCTTCCAGCATGCAGCCTCCATCCTGGTGCTTGATGGTGGTCAGCCTCAGATGACCAGTGAGTAACCATACTTTGGCCTGAACTTTCAGGACAAGGCTATTCTGTCTACCCTCCCATTCTGTCTACTGTCCCACTCCCAAGTCATAGCCATCGTTCCTCCCTCAGAATCCAGCAGGGCAGAGTTGGGCTATTGCCACCTTCTCTCCAACTTTCTCCTTCCTTAGAGCCCCAGAGCAGGGCCATGTCTCCTTCCTCAGATCCCCAAGGCAGGGCTGGGCACCCAGGCCAGCCCCCTGATTGCCAAATGGCCCCCAGCTGAGGTGCCAGTACTGGTGATGGTGACACCCGTCAATGAGTTCCCCCCAGCCTGTGCCCCACGCATGTTCCGGGTTCGGGAAGATTCAGGGCCCCACACTCTGCTGGGCACTGTGGTGGGCACGGATATGGATTACCCGCACAACAGCATTGAGTACTACACATCTGGTGGATCTTCTATCTTTGCTGTGGATCATCTCAGTGGTATTTTCACTGCAGGGGTAGGATGGAGAGGTGGGGCCAGGGTTGGCTTTGCAGGCTGAAGCTGTGACCATACCCTCTAGGAGAGATTCATCTTCTGGGGACTTTGGATTATGAGCAGCAGAGGTTGTACAGGCTTACTATCCTGCTGATTGACCATAGCCAAGACTGGGACCCCACCTACCACCGCTCAGGTTCCTGTATCATTACCATTGAGGTTGAGGTAATTGAACCCCAAGGCCTTAGAAAGATTTGGGGAGGCAAGAGTTGCCCTCTGACCTTTTGTTTGTCCACACAGTGCCTCAGTTTCCTCCACTGGTTGACTGGAGTGGGTAGAGCCTCACTGGAGAAAGCATTATAACCTGTTGCCTAGGCCCTGGCTGTGATAGGACAAAGCTGAGGTGCTTGACCACTTTGGGAAGTGGGTCAAGCCCACTCCTATAACCTGGTCTCCTTTCTGCAGGACGTGAATGACCATCCTCCTGAGTGTGAACCCCCGTTTCAGGAATTTACCATCTATACTACTCTGGGCCATAGTGTGGAGGTGACCAAAGTGTCATGCTGGATCCCTCAGGAGCCACAGCGCCTGGCCTTCTCCTACAGCATCATGGGAGGTGTGGTTTGTAGGGGCCACTAAGCTGTGGGTGAGGGGCAGGCCACACCCAGCAATGGTCTCCTTCTCCTGTCACTCTGATTTCAGGAAATAGCAAGAACCAGTTCAGACTGCAAGGGGCCATCCTGGTGCACAATGACTCTATGTTGAGGCCTCCTTGGTCTGAACAGCCTTGGACATACGAGCTACTGATTCGTGTGGCTGACGCGGGTCCTTCCATCCCCCACCTCAGTACCACAGCCACCATCATTGTGCATCTAGTTCCCTGGAGGGCCAACACAGTGGCCACCAGCATGCAAAGAACCAGAGTGAGGGGGCTCCTCAGGCCTAGGGGATGGGGGGAGAGGGACTTGAAGGATGAGGAGACCCAGTTTTTCAGGTGAAATGATGGAGAAAGGCATTCTGGAAGAAAGTACTAGTGCAAAGAAACTGGCAATATAGAAGAGCAAATCTGGGGTGTGGAGAGGTTTGAAAGCTGGATGGTCAAAGCATTTTGGCAGGGCAGTGGTGAGGCTGTGGCTCTCATTTCAGGTGCCCTCAATAATGACACCCCTGCTTGTAACAGACACAGAGACTTTCTGGCAGCCAGAACTCTGGTTTGTGGTGGTGCTGACAGTGACTGGTGCCCTTCTGCTCTTGGCTCTGGGATGGCTGATCAGCAGGCTTCTTCAGAGGTAGAGTTGCTATCCCCATGCTCCCTTCCTCTCCCATCTCACCTATGGACCCTGGCTGTGGTTTTACCTAAGACTTAAAAAACAATGCAAAAGTTGATGGGTATAGAACTGACATTGAGGAGAGCCTCAATGAACCTCATTGAGATGCCGACCCTCCACAAGGTCTTCAGATTAGAGTCAAGAGACACTGGGAGGAAGTGTTCTTCAGGCAGAGCCCAGTCTTGGGATGGGTGTGGATGGCTCAGGGCTTGAGGCTTTGAGTCTATCATGCATGGGGCATTTTTCCCTATTCCTGACCCCTGTTCTTCACTTGAAATCTGCCCTGCTCCTATAGACTTAATTCTTTGTGGGCATAGAACTAAACCCAGGGGAAGTGGGGATAATAATGTGAGCATCAAATACAGACAATGATCAAATGCCAATAGATGAATAGTACTAATTCCTGGTGCCAACAGGCCTGTTGTCCTTACTTGGTTTCTCTTCCTGGCATTTTAGGTTGACTCAGGTACTTCAGGCTTCAAGCAAACCAGCCCAGGCTCTGATGCTAAACAGGTCAGTCTCCTTTCCAGACCTATATGCCTGGTAGTCCACTCCTTAAACTCAGGTTGGGGCTCAAGGCCTTATTCTGTACTTTTACTCCTACGTTGCCCCAGTATCCAGGAGAATGAAGGATCCATTGAGGAGTTTATAGAGGCACCAAGGATGGAGATGTCCTAGGCACTTAGCAGTGTCATGAACTGGTATGTCAACTGACCATCCTGAGTAGTGGGTGCTGAGGTTGTTCTAGGTTACTCCCTCTCCTTGCCAAGCCTGACTCCTTACCTATGAATGGCTACCCCTGTGGAAGTGTCCACATCAGCATCATCACGATGGAGGAAGCAGGTGGGCTCCTAGCCCCTCCAGGGCAGGTCTCCATCTGCTCCCTGTGGGTTCAACTCACTGCATCTTCTCATTATTCTCCTCAGCAGCATTTTGATGGTAGAGCACAGGATGCCACTGAGTCCTACCTTTTTCCAAACCATTCTCTGCCTGGGCCCTTACCAGATTCCTTTTTTTCCTCACCCTGTCTCAGTATTTTCTCCTATCATCAAGTATCCTCCATCTACTTTTTTTTTAAACATTTTTTATTCTTTAGTTGTAGGCAGACAGAATATCTTTATTTTTATGTGGTGCCGAGGACTGAACCCAGTGCCTCATGCATGCCAGGCGAGCACGCTACCACTGCGCCATAACCCCAGCCCCCTCCATCTACTTTTTTGCTGAATGGGATCTTCTCTCACCCACACTCACCCTTCAGCCAATCTTTGTCAAACACTGGTAGGGCCAGGAGATGACTCAAACCTAGTTTAATTCCCACCCACAGGGGGAAGGGGAATGGTGAGGGGACAGCTTCCAAGATACTCCAGCATCACAGGTGAATTATGGCAGAGTAATCTGGCAATGGCCATAGGTGAAATGGTGTCCAGTTTGGGAGAATCGAGGAGGTTTCTTGTGCATGATTCAGACCTCAGGAAATTTACTGAGAAGGGAAGGGAAAGGACAGGTTGAATTCTAGTTAGAAGGGGGCTATCACACTGTAGGTCCTAGAATGTATTCCCTTATAGTAAGGGGAGGAAGGAAGTTCTGCTGAGACTAGCAGTGACCCCTCTCTCCTGATTATCTCAGGTTAGGTAAAGGCCAAGATTACCTGTTCAACATGACTTCAGGAGCCCAGTGCCAGCTCTGAGGCCAAGCATCTACTTTACTGTGTGGAATTTCTTTGTCACATGATCATGTGCTGTAATTTCAAATTGATTCAATAATAAACAAAATTACAAACAGAATAGTTCCAGACTTGTAATCTATATGTGGGAGAAACTCAGATCTGTGCTTCCTTGTTCTTACTTGGAGAAAGCGCTACATTATGGGCATGCCCTAGGGAGTGGTAAGGTTATTTTTTATTTTCTCTCTCTCTCTCTCTCTCTCCTCCCTCCCTCCCTCCTCCTTCCTTCCTTCCTCCCTCTTTCTTTTTTTTCCTTTTCTTTCCCCTCTCCTCTCCTCTCCTCTCCTCCCTCTCTCTTGAACCCAGAGGTGCTTTACCACTGAGACAAATCCCTATCCCTTTTGATTTTTTTCTTATTGTGAAACAAGCTCTCACTAAGTTGATCAGGGCCTCACTAAATTGCTGAGGCTGGCTTTGAACTTGCAGTTCTCCTGTCTCAGCATCCTAAATTGTTGAGATTACAGGCATGTGCCACCCCGCCCAGCAGATTACTTTTCTTTGAAGAGACATTATATGATGCTCTGATAGTGACTGACACTCTGCAGAAGTTAGATTCTGTTATTTTTGTCAGTGACTGAAGGGGCCTCCAGTTCCCTCAGAAGCTGACTGCTTCCTTTTCCTACCAAGAGGAGGACACTGCTGCTTTTTGAGGGTCCCACCAAATTTCAGAGCTGTATGCCAACAGTATGTAGAGGTTTTATGGGGAAGGATCCGGAGGTTTACACTGGGTTGAGGAGTGGTGCAGACTTGAGAAATCTGTGCATCGCTAGTCCTGATTAGATGAAAGCCCTCTTCTGAGGGTGTTCCCATTTCTTTTCTTTTTCTTTTTTTTTGGGTGGGGAGTACTAGGGATTGAACTCAGGGACACTCAACCACAGAGCCACATCCCCAGCCCTATTTTGTATTTTATTTAGAGACAGGGTGTCACTGAGTTGCTTAGCACCTCACTTTTGCTGAGGCTGGCTTTTTTTTTTTGGTACTAGAGATTGAACTCAGGGGCACTCAACCACTGAGCCACATCCCCAGCCCTATTTTTTTTTAAATATTTATTTATTTTTTTAGTTGCAGGTGGACAGAATATCTTTATTTTATTTTTATGTGGTGCTGAGGATCGAACCCAGTGCCTCACACATGCTAGGCGAGCATGCTACCACTGCGCCACAATCCCAGCCCCTCCCCAGCCCTGTTTTGTGTTTTATGTAGAGACAGGGTCTCACTGAGCTGCTTAGCGCCTCGCCATTGCTGAGGCTAGCTTTGAACTTGCGATTCTCCTGTCTGAGCCTTCCTAAGTGCTGGCATTACAGGCTTGCGCCTCTGAGGCTGGCTTTAAACCCAAGATCCTTCTGTCTCAGCCATCAGAGCTGCTGGAATTACAGGTGTGCACCCGACCCCATTTCCTTCCTTCCTCCCTTCCTCCCTCCCTCCCTTCCTTCCTTCCTTCCTTCCAATATTTTTTTTAGTTGTAGATGGACACAATGTCTTTATTGTATTTATTTTTATGTGGTGCTGAGGATCGAACCCAGTGCCTCACGCATGCGAGACAAGCACTTTACCACTGAGCCACAATTCCAGCCCCCCATTTCTTTCTGATTACTGAACCCTCAATGTTTATTCTGATTCCTCTATCCTCAGCTGAGCTGCTGTACACAACTAGGTGACCTACAGCAACTTGCAGGAGAGCGAGCCTTGTTGAATGCAGTGTTGATCCGTTCTCCACACCCAGCCTGGCATCAGATGTCTAACTGCCAGTGCTCCAAGAAGACCTACAGTCTGGGTGGAGGCTACCCTTACTGTGGTATCCCTAAGTTATATCAATCTTCCCCTCCTGTGTTAAGTCTGTGGGCCTGAATCCTCTCTTGGCATTGAACAACCTCCCTTCCTCAGCCAGTATGGTATCCCAACCCCAGGAAGAACCTGAGTGCCTTCTGTGGGAAAAATACTTGAAAAAAATTTTTTTGTAGTTGTAGATGGACAGAATGCTTTTATTTTGTTAGTTTACTTTTATGTGGTGCTAAAGATTGAACCCAGTGCCTCATAAATGCTAGGGGAAGTGCTCTGCCACTGAGCCCCAGCCTCAGCTTGGGAAAGGACTTTTTTTTTTTTTTTTTAAATATTTTTTAGTTATACATGGACACAGTGTCTTTATTTTTGTTTTTACTTATTTTTATGTGGTGCTGAAGATCGAACCCAATGCCTCACACATGCGAGGCAAGCGCTCTGCCTCTGAGCCACAACCTCAGCCCCTGGGAAAGGACTCTTTTTTAAAATATTTTTTTAGTTGTTGATGGACACAATGTCTTTATTTTACTGCTTTGTATGTGGTGCTGAGGATCGAACCCAGGGCCTCACGCATGCGAGGCAAGCGGTCTACCGCTGAGCTACAATCCCAGCCCAGGAAAGGACTCTTAATAGGGCTTCTACCAAAGTGAGAATGTGAAGAGCAGGCCTCAGGTCCAGCAACCTGAAAGTGGCTATCAGTGGATTTTTCCTAGTACTTAGACAGCTCTAAGGGCTCATTAAATCTGCATCTCTGAGAAGCTCGACTTTTATTCTCAGTTTACAGATAGGGCAACTAAGGCTCAGAGACGCTAAGGCTCAAAAGTTAGACTTAGCTAGTCCAGGCATTTGGGTGTGCAGCCAGACGCAGGATTGCATTTGGTGTCCCGATCCCAACAAAGCCAAGCCCAGGGTTAGGTGAACTACATGGAGAACAAGGGATGATCATCTTTATGGGATTCATAGTCTGCCTTGGAGGCAGTTCATGACAGTCTAGGGCAAAATGCTATCATAGATGCTCCAGGGTAGAGAAGATATGCTGGCTGTGTGCCAAGGCTTGTGCTGGGGACTTAACATCAGGCAGAACAAGTATGGGAAATGGGCCAGGGGCTGTTGAGGGAGCACAAAAGGTTGCATGCACCTCAGGACAAGCGAGGAGCAAATGAGGAAGCCTCTATATTCTGAAAATAGTAAGAAAAGGCGCAAAACCCAGAGCTTGCCTCCACTTCCAGAGTTGGCGTGACCTTGACCCGGCTTCCCTTCTGCGCCTCAGTTTCCTCATCAGAGAACCTGTGTCAACGCCCCCTCCACCCCAGGATGGGTGACAAAGAAATCAAGTAGCACATCGCTGGCATTTCCTAAGTGTGCGCGCGAGCGTGACAAGATACGGTCAGCTCGGCATGAAGGGGCTACGCAGGCAAAGAAGCAAAGGGCGCTCTGGCCTCTGAGTCGCCAGCAAAAGCTCAGGAGACCGTATCTCTAGAGAACAGCGCGCATGCGCCTACCCGTGCCGTCACAGTCACGTGCCCTAGGCGTTCTGCATGGGGCGTGAGATGCAGGCTCTGACTGACAGGCCAGCCGACCGGTTAGAGGAAAGTACTCCTTCGGGTGTCGGGCGAAGAGGCTGTTGATTGGAGCTAACCTCAGTTGGGGGCGGGTTCTTTGCCGTCTTGGTTACTATGACGCCCGGTCCCCGCCCCCTCGGCTGGCCGCCATCTTGTTGTTGATCCTTACCCAGTGGGCAGCGCCGGGAGCTGGACCGAGCGGCCGGTGTGGGGCCGCTGCTGCGGGGCTCAGCCACCTGCGCTGCCTGCCAGGGGCGGGCCGAAACCTGGAGGCCCGGGGGGCCCAGCTCCCGAGGGGAGCCTTGGGCGCCCGCTGTCCGGGCCAGGCCGGTGAGTGACAGGAGCCGGGCCGAAAGACCCGCCTGATGCCCGCGGGTAGGGTGGCGTCGGGCGCGGGATTGAAGTGGGCGCGCGTGGGGTCCGTGCTTAGGCCGAGCATTGCTGCAACATCATTCCAGTGTCCTGACTGGCAGCTCGTCGAGCCTCCCCCTGCTGGTGCTGAGGCCAGGAGAATAGCCGGGATAGTGGTCCAAGAGTTCAGTGCCTTAGGGCGGGCTGGTCGGCTGGCTGGCCGGGGTATGGAGAAACAAGCTTTTTTCACCGAAGCCGTGGACTCCGCTGACCCAGAGCTCTGAAACGTGTCCAATGCCAGTCTCATGCTCTCTGGAGCGTTGTGTTGCTCCCGAGTGGGAGATACACGTACTTCTTTCTTAGGTATCACTCTTGTAAGTGATTTTTCAGGCCTTTTGAGCTGAAGACTAGACGAAACAAGCCAAAGCTCCCGCGAGCCTGGCATTCCCGTGTTACGGCCCTGTGAGTCTGGCAGGGCGAAGACTGCCTGGCTTCTTTTCCTTAGACTCTTTCAGAACCTCACGTGTTCTTTGGAGCTCACTGATTGCTTCCTCTTGAAGGGCTTGGTTAAATGTCCATCATTTTATTTCGGGCATAATTTCTTTGCAGCTCAAGCACCACTTTTTTGGAGTGTGTGTTTTAGGAGAAAGATTATTGTGGTGATGACTTGATTAATTTTATCTCCTAAAGAGATTCCATTAGTTTGATTTGGAGACAAAGGAATTTGGGAGTATGTTAGAATTGGAAAAAGAAATGAAACTTGTTTTTGTTGTGGATGGTCTTGAACTGCCAAATTAGCTTTTAGCAGTACTACATGTTTTCACTTGATGAAAACAAGACTGTCATGTCTCTTTTCTGGGAGGGAGAGAATGTTGGAGATTCTGAGCAGAGTATGCAGGTCTAGAAAGAGTTCTGTGGACCCTTGGCCTACTCACAAAATCACTGTGGGAAGTCATATAAATTATAGCCTGCATAAGATGACCAAGTCAGGTAACAATTCTTTGTGCACACCTATTAGGATAGTGTCCCTTCAGGATATTTAATTTTGAAAGAAACCAGCTCTTTGGTCAGGAGATACTTTTGGAAAGTAGATGCTGAAACCAGAGGAAGCAGGCAGCTTGTTGCTGTTCTCCTGATAGTATACTTGTGAGAAGAGAGAGAAATTGAGTAGTCTTAGCCGGGCGCGGTGGCTCAAGCCTGTAATCCCAGCACTTAGGGAGGCTGAGACAGGAGAATCGCGAGTTCAAAGCCAGCCTCAGCAACGGCAAGGGGCTAAGCAACTCAGTGAGACCCTGTCTCTACATAAAACACAAAATAGGGCTGGGGATGTGGCTCAGTGGTCGAGTGCCCCTGAGTTCAATCCCCAGTACCAAAAAAAAAAATAAAGAAATTGAGTAGTCTTATTTATTTTATTGTCCTCCCTTAGGGCAATTTTTTGAATCTTCAATGAGTTTTGACCTTGGTAAGACCAGTTCCTTGGGCAGTTCATGGAAAGAAAGGAAGGATATAATAAAACATCAGAGCGGCTCAAAACTGTCCCAAGCCAAGCCTCCTTACCCACTCCGCATTAATGTTATTTTAGAAAGTTAAGGCAGTCATAGGGGTAAATTCCTGAAGTTTATGTTAAAATAACAGTAATTCTTTTTTTTTAAATTTTTTTTTAGTTGTTGATGGATCTTTATTTTATTATTTATATGTGGTGCTGAGGATCGAACTCAGTGCCCCACGCATGGTAAGCAAGCGCTCTACCACTGAGCTACCGCCCCAGCCCATAACAGTAATTCTTCAGTGAGGATTCCTATCCTGTTTTGGATATTTGACCTCTTTGAGATATGAAAAGAAACTATTCTTAGTCAACTTCTCAACACTGACTTTTACATATAATTTTAGGGCATTCAGGGGCCATTAACGTACATCCTTGGTTTAACCCTATGTTAGAACAGCTGTCTCAAGGAAATCAGAATATCTAAGAAGTTTGTTTTTGTTTAATGCTTTTACTACTTCATGAATATGAATAGTGGATGATCCTTGATTCCACAGTTACCCAGAAGTAGCAAATAGCAGTACTTCTGTGCTGGGCATTCTTTTTTTTTTTTTTCTTTTAGGTGCCCAGGATTGAACTCAGAGGTACTCAACCACTGAGCCACATCCTCAGCCCTGTGTTGTGTTTCATGTAGAGATGGGCTCTCACTGAGTTGCTTAGCGCCTTCTTGTTGCTGAGGCTGGCTTTGAACTCACGATTCTCCTCTCAGCCTCCCAAAGTGCTGGGATTACAGGTGTGCACCACCATGCCTGGCTGGGCGTTCTTCTTAAGTGCCAATGGTGAGACTGTTGTTATGATAGCAGGCCCTTAATTTATTTGTTTGTGTATAATTTGCCAGTAAGCTTCAGCACTTTAAATGAAAAAGTATAACAGATACAATTCAGACTGTGGAGATCCTATACTGAAGTTAGGAACTTTTTTTTTTTTTTAATGTTTATTTTTTAGTTGTAGGTGACAGAATATCTTTATTTTATTTTTATGTGGTGCTGAGGATCGAACCCAGTGCCTTATGCGTGCTAGGCGAGCACGCTACCACTGCGCCATAATCCCAGCCCCTGAAGTTAGGAACTTTGACAGGCTTCTAGGATGAGATCTGATGTGGCATTCAAGGCGCTGCCGCCCAGCTAGCCCCAGCCTGTACTTTATCCTAATTCCCACTAACCATTAAGCACTAAATTAGGTGCTTAATATTTCATACATATTATTGATGTAGGTTATTCCTCTTGCCAGCTGAATGCATGACTTTTGCCTCTGTTTGGGATGTCCTATTCCTTCACCTTAGTCTTATCTCTAGAATCCAGTACAGGTTTTACCTATCTTCTTTACAAACCACTCCTAAAACATTTCAGCCTGTTTGAATTCAGATGCTGCATTCCCTCTGAAATGTAGTGGCATTACAAGTCCTTAAATAACAAAACATTACTTGATCTTTTTTTGGGGGGGGGTCGCGGTACTGGAGATATGAACTCAGGGGCACTCAACCACTGAGCTACATGCCCAGGCTTATTTTGTGTTTTATGTAGAGACAGGGTCTCACTGAGGTGCTTAGCGCCTTGCCATTGCTGAAGCTGGCTTTGAACTCACGATTCTCCTGTCTCAGCCTTCCTGAGTGCTGGGATTACAGGCTTGTGCCACCACGCCTGGCTCATTACTTGATCTTTTAAGAAATTTTTGGTTAGTTAGCTGGGTGTGGTGGTGTATGCCTGTAATCCTAGGGAAATGTGGCTGAAGCAGAAGGATCACTAAGGATCTCTTAGTGAGACTCTGCCTTAAAATAAAAAATAGTAAGAGCTAGGGATGAGGCTCAGTGGCAGAGCACCCCTGGGTTCAATCCTCAGTACAAAAAAAAAAAAAAAAAGTATTTTTTTGGCTGAGATGGTGCACACCTATAATCTTAGCTACTCTGGAGGCCAGGCCAGGAGGATCACAAATTCAAGGCCAGCCTCAGCTGTTTAGCAAGACCTTCTTTCTAAATAAAAAATGAAAAGAGCTGGGAATGTAGCTTATTGGTAGAGTGCTCCCTGGTTCAATGTCCAGTACAGCCAAAAAAAAAAAAAAAAAGTTTCTTCTGGGCCTTAGATTGTAGCTCAGGGGTAGAGTGCTTGCTTAGCATCGTGTGAGGCATTGAGTTTGATTCTCAGTATCACACATAAACAAATGAAATAAAGGTCCTTTCATAATTAAAAAATATTTTTTAAAAAGTTTCTTCTGATAGAATCTAGCTCCTTTCTGGTGGAGATTATATTTTATACCTTTTTGTGTCCTTTTTTTTTTTTTTGCACCTGCCTGTAGTACATGAAGACTAAATGTTTATAAAGATGTACTAAATTTTTCTGAGTTGGAAACACCCTCTAATTAAACAAGAAAATGGATAGGAGTGGACAAATAGAAATGGGGATGGGGATTTGGTGGTCATGGGTCCCCATCTCCTACCATTCTTGAGGTACTTGCACATGTTGACTGTAGTGCCTTATAAAGGCAGGCCCATTCATAGTGCTGCAGAACAGAGGCAGAACTTGCTCAAAGGGCAGAAGTAAGGCCTGAAAACTGAAAATCCAAATCTCAAAAGGGGCTCTGTGGTCCACCTCCTTTCCTGGCTAAACTGTTGGGTTTTGTTGTTGTTGTTTTTTGGGGTGTTTTTGGTGGGGAGGTACCAGAGATTGAACTCAGAGGCACTCAACCATAGCCACATCCCCAGCCCTATTTTGTATTTTATTTAGAGACAGCATCTCACTGAGTTGCTTAGCACCTCACTGTTGCTGAGGCTGGCTTTGAACTCACAATCCTCCTGCCTCAGCCTCCCAAGCCAATGGGATTACAGGCATGTGCCACTGCACCCAGCTAAACTGCTGGTTTGACACTTTTTAAAAAAATATTTTTTAGTTGTCATGGATCTTCTATTTTATTTATTTATATATATGTGGTGCTAAGGATCGAACCCAGAGCCTCTCACATGCCAGGCAAGTGATCTACCACTGAGCCACAACCTCAGCCCTGTTATTGACTCTTGAAAAATGTATTAGGTGAGCATGATATTGGTTGCTGGTATTTTTAGATCCTCTTTTTGTTGGGTCTTGGGCTGCTGTAAATGGAATTATTTGCTGTCCTAACACCATAAAGAGCTATGGTGGACAGAGATGGGAACAGTTTGCACTATACACTCTCTCTCTTACTTGGGGCAAGGAGGCAGTCAGGCATTTTGTTTGTGGCACTGAGTCTGTGATTTTGCACTGAATTCCCCATCCTCCCCCCACTTGGGATTGAACCCAGGGCCTCACACATACTAGGCAAGTGCTCTACCACTGAGCTGCATCTCCACACTTTTTTTAAACTTCATTTTGAAAGAAGGTTTCACAAAATTGCCCAGGCTGGCCTAGAATTTGCAGTCTTCTTATCTCAGTCTCTTGAGAGACTGGGATAACAGGTAATGTGCCACTGTGTCTGGCTTACACTGATTTTAAGTACACTCTCTTTTTTTTTTTTTTGGTACTGGAGATTGAACTCAGGGGCACTCGACCACTGAGCCACATCCCCAGCCCTATTATTTTGTGTTTTATGTAGAGACAGGGTCTCACTGAGTTGCTTAGCACCTTTATTTTATTTATTTATATGTGATGCTGAGGACCCAGGGCCTCACACATGCTAGGCAAGTGCTCTACTGCTGAGCCACAACCCCAGTCCATCATAACATTTTTTTTTCAAATGTTTTTTTAGTTGTAGATGGGCACAATACCTTTATTTTATTTACTTATTTATTTATATGTGGTACTGAGAATCAAACCCAGGGCTTCATACATCCAAGGCGAGTGTTCTACCACTGAGCCTCAACCCCTGCTCCATTTTTTAAAAAACTTTTTTATAACTTTGTTGTTTATTTTTTAGGTAGTGCTGAGGATTGAACCCAGTGCCTCACACGTGCTAAGCGAGTGCTCTACCACTGAGCCACAACCCCAGTCCCACATCATACTTTTTATAAAAATGGGATTGTACTATACATTCTAATTTGTCCTCCCGCTTTCCTATGCTGGAGATTGAACCCAGAGGCTTGTGTGTGCTAGGCAAGTGCTCTACTACTGAAGTACATGTATAACGCTTACTTTATTTAGAGACAGGGTCTTGCTAAATTCCCCAAGCTGCCATAGCATCCCATCTAACTGGGATTACAGGTGCATATCACTGCACCTGGTTCTGATTTGTACCTTTTTTTTGCAGTCAGAAATATATTGTAAACATCTGTGTTGGTAAAAGATGGCATTTGCCTCAGAGGCCCGTTGATATTGAACGAGGAAGCACGTTCTAAGGGTAGTAGGCAGTTGTGGGGAGTAGGGTGAACTAGCAAGTACATGTCCTATCAAAAGGATCAGTGAGGGCTGGGTTGTGACTCTGGTAGAGCGCTTGCTTTGCATGTGTGAGGCACTGGGTTTGATCTTCAGCACCACATAAAGATAGATAAATAAAGGTATTGTGTCCATCTACAACTAAAAAAAAGCGGGGGGGGGGGGGAGAATCAGTGAACCTGTTGTTTGGTTTTCTTTTTTTTTGTATGTGTGGTGCTAGGGTTTGATCCCAGAGTCTTGTGCATGCGAGGCAAGCACTCTACCAACTGAGCTATATTCCTAGCCCAAACCTGTGGTTTTGAAAACCAGAAATTTGGATTTTAATGTGAAATTTCCTGATATTTATTTATATTTTAGGAGATGGGGTCTCACTTGAGTGCTCAAGCTGGCCTTGAAATACTAGTCTCAAGTGATCCTCCTGCCTTAGCCTTCCCAATAGTGGGGGCTATAAGTGTCAGGCAGATTTCCTGATTTTTAAATTTGGCACTGATTTTAAAACAATTTTTTGAGCCATTTTATTGATTAAAGAAAACTATCTGGGACTGAGAGTATGGCTCAGTGGTAGTGCACTTGCTTAGCATGTGTAAGGCCCTGGGTTTGATCCCTAGCACCACAAAAAACAAAACAAAACAAAACAAAAACCAAAATGAAACAAACACAAAACCCATCGGGCTGGGCTGTATAGCTCAGTGGAAGAGTGCTTGCCTAGCATGTAAGGCACTGGGTTTGATCCTTAGTGCCGCATGAAAATAAATAAAATAAAGGCATTCTGTCCATCTACAACTACAAAAACAAAAACAAAAACAAAAGGCATTATCTATAGACCAGAAATGTCTTGCTGATGTCTGATTTTTTTTTTTTTTAATTTTAAATTTTGGTATTGGGGATCTGAGGATTAAACCCAAAGGAGCTTTGTCACTGATTTATATATCCAGCTCGCGCTGCATTTTCTTTCTTCTTTTTTTTGTACCAGGGATTGAACCCAGGAATGCCTGACCACTGACCCACATCCCCAGCCCTTTTTTCCTTTTTTCTTTTAATATTTTTTTTTAGTTGTAGATGGACACAATACCTTTTTTTAAAAAAATTTTTTTTTAGTTATAGATGGACATAAATATCTTTATTTATTTTTATGTGGTGCTGAGGATCGAACCCAGTGCCTCATGCATACAAGGCAAGTGCTCTACCACTGAGCTACAACCCCAGCCCCTACCTTTATTTTTATGTAGTGCTGAGGATCGAACCCAGTTCCCCATGTGTGCTAGGTGAGCACTTTATCACTGAGCCACAACCCCAGCCCCCCAGCCCTTTTTCTTTTTTTAGTTGTAGATGGACACGATATCTTTATTTATTTATTTTAATGTGGTGCTGAGGGTCAAACCCAGTGCTTCACACATGCGAGGCAGGCGCTCTACCACTGAGCCACAATCCCAGCCCCCAGCCCTTTTTCTTTATATTTTATTTTTGGTATCAACGATTTAACCCAAGGGCACTTAATCATTGAGCCACATCCCCAGCCCTTTTTTTTTGTATTTTATTTAGAGACAGGATCTTGCTGAGTTGCTTAGGATTAAGTCACTAAATTGCTGTGGCTGGCTTTGAACTTGTGATCCTCTTGCCTCAGCCTCCCGAGCTGCTGGTATTGCAGGTGTGTGCCACTGCGCCCGGCTTTTATATTTTATTTTCAGATACAGTCTTGCTAAGTTGCTTAGGGCCTTGCTAAGTTACTGAGTCTGGCTTTGAATTTGAGATCTTCCTGCCTCAACCTCCCAAGCCACCGAGATTACAGGCATGTGCCACCATGCTGGGCTGTCCCCAGCTTTTTTGTTACTTTGAGACAAGGAACAAGGTCTTACTGATTTACTTCAGGCCTCACTAAATTGCTGAGGCTGATTTCAAACTTGTGATCCTCTGCTTCAGCCTCTCAGGTCGCTGGGATTATTGGTTTGTGCCACTGTACCCAGGCACTCTCATTGTTTAAATAAAACTGTCAACATTATTGAGGCATAATTTCTGTATAGTAATATATGTTCATTTCTAGTATTCTTAGACTTTAGTGAGGCTGGCTTTGAACTTGCGATTCTCCTGTCTCAGCCTCCCAAAGTGCTGGCATTGTAGGCATGCACCACCACTCCTGGCCTGAATGTTTTTTCTTTGAATAATTAAGTCAGAAGGAATTTCTGTTCTAACAGACCTATAAGATAAGTACAAGAACCACAGTAACTATATATTGTGTGTATATGGGACACTGATTTTACATTTGAAGGGTTGGGGATGTGGCTCAGTGGTAGAGTGCTTTCTTGGCATTTCACATTTGAAGAAACAGATTGAGATATTAAGGTCACATAACCAGGGCATATCAGTGCTCAGACAGCACTCATGCTTTGTTATGATAGAGAGTTCTGTCTTATAGTGTTAGTTTAAGCACTGATTTTTTCTTCCCTCAAATGATTAGTTTGTCTTGTCAGATATTTAAAATTTTTTTTTATAATTGTAGATGGTCATTATGCCTTTATTTATTTTTTTATGCAGTGCTAAGGATCAAACCCAGTGCCTCACATGTTAGGCAAATACTCTGCCACTGAACTACAACCCCAGCCCCTTGTTTTCTTTTCTTTTCTTTTCTTTTTTTAAATATTTTTAGCTGTCAGTGGACCTTTATTTTATTTATTTACATGTGGTGCTGAGAATCGAACCCAATGCCTCACATGTGCTAGGCAAGCGCTCTATCACTGAGGCACAACCCCAGCCCTTGTTTTCTTTTTAAGAAAATTAAGTCAGAAGGAATTTCTGTTCTAACAGCTCTATAAGACAAGTACAAAAAAGGTTATATCAGTGCCTCTTTTTTTTTTTTAGTTGTAGATGGACACAATGTCTTTATTTTATTGCTTTGTATGTGGTGCTGAGGATTGAACCCAGGGCCTCATATATGCGAGGCAAGCTACAATCCCAGCCCCATATCAGTGCCTCTTATTGAGGCACAAAAATACATACAAAGCACCAAAATTTTTAAACGTGTGTATATACTTGTGTAATGACCACTCAGATAAAAAGTTAGAACATTTAAAGAATTTTTAAAATATATTTTATTTATTTATTTTTATTTATTTATTTTTTTTAGTTGTAGATGGACACAAATATCTTTATTTTTATGTGGTGCTGAGGATCTAACCCAGTGCCTCACGTATGCAAGGCAAGCGCTCTACCGCTGAGCTACAATCCCAGCCCCCCACTGGTTTCTTTTTTTTTTTTTTTTTTTTAAATATTTATGTTTTAGTTGTAGGCAGACAGAATATCTTTATTTTATTTTTACGTGGTGCTGAGGATCGAACCCAGTGCCTCATGCATGCTAGGCGAGCACGCTACCACTGCACCACAACTCCAGCCCCCCCACTGGTTTCTTTTTAAAACTACGGAGATAGTTTTGTCTTTTCCAGCATGGCATATAGTTGAAATTATACAGTATGTAGCCTTTTTGAGATTGAGACCCTAATTCAAAATAAAAAGGATTTTGTCTTATGAAACCCCTCTTTACTTTAGTAATATGCATTTAAGGTTATTCCATATCTTTTTGTGGTTTAATAGCTCAGTTCTTTTTCAGCAGTGAATAATGTTCCATTGTCTGTGTGCCGCAATTTATCCATTTATGCATTGAAGGATATCTTGGTTGTTTCCATCTTTTGGCATTTAAGAATGAAGTTGTGGCCAGGCGCGGTGGCGCAAGCCTGTAATCCCAGCACTTAGGGAGGCTCAGACAGGAGAATCGCAAGTTCAAAGCCAGCCTCAGCAATGGCAAGGCGCTAAGCAACTCAGTGAGACCCTGTCTCTACATAAAACACAAAATAGGGCTGGGGATGTGGCTCAGTAGTCGAGTACCCCTGAGTTCAAACTCCAGTACCAAAAAAAAAAAAAAGAATGAAGTTGTTATAAACATCCATGAAATTCATTTTTTACAAAATAGATCTTTTTTTTTTTTTTTTTTTTTTTGGTACCAGGGATTGAACTCAGGGGCACTCGACCCCTGAGCCAGGTCCCCAGCCCTATTTTGTGTTTTATGTAGAGACAGGGTCTCACTGAGTTGCTTAGCGCCTCGCCATTGCTGAGGCTGGCTTTGAACTC
>PVHX01002458.1:0-46687 GCA_004024805.1 Geosciurus inauris
AAAAAAAAAAAAAAAAAACTTTCCTTCCTTCTCGCAAACCTGAGTTTTGCTTGACACTTCAGATCTAAATCATAACATCTGTCACGTGGCCCCGCAAAATACACGTCTGTCTCACGATGCAAAATATATTGAATTTATCTCTTAGAGTCCACATGTTCTTAACAGTTCCAGCACTCCCCAAAAGTCCAAGTCCAAAGGATCTTCTGAGACTAAGGTAAACTCTCAGCAAAAATCAAAAGCAATCTACATACTTCCAATATATCATGGCACAGATCAAACATTTCCATTCACATGCAGTTTTTGAGTGCAGGAGTGATCCTGTCTCATGCTGCTCAGGGAACTGAAATTTACATAAGGACTTTAATAGAAACTCATGACACATGATATGACCAGGCTTTTCACTATTTTTTGCTATTTATTTGGCTTAAAATCAGTGGAACAAACTGAACTTGGCATTGCTATTTCTGTTCAAAAAGAAGAAAAATATATAATTTTACCATTTCTTATGTTTTTGTTTTGGCACTGTGGCTTTTGTTTATGGAAAAAGACAGGAGAGGAAAGAGCATTATTTTAACTTCACATGATAAATAATCCTGCCAACTGGAATTTCCTTAAAAAGTATGATTCTTTTTTCTTATAATTACAATGCAGATTGCTACTAACTCCATGTAAGTTCAAAATAAGAGATAGCATTCATAACTTCTTTATATAGCATTATTGGTTTAAATGTGTCACTATGATTACATCTTTTTTTTAATTAATTTATTTAATTGCATTTCAAGTCATAGTACATATATAGAGCTCAATTTTTCCATTTCTTTGGTTGCAAACCAGATAGAGTCACACCATTTGTTCCTTCATACATGCACCAAGGGTAGTGATGACGATCTCAACCAACTGTCTTTACTACACCCATTCCCCTTTCCTTCCTCTCACCTCCCCCCTGCCGCATCCAGAGTTCCTCCATTTCTCCTATGTTCCCCATTCCCACCCCCCTTGTGTATATGATTACATCTTTATGGTAACATTTCATTGGAATGCAACCAATTTTGTACCTGCCTGTGAAGAAGAGAAACCCCTTTATTATGGATGTTGTTTCCTCTTGATAAATTCTTTAAGCATAAAGGGAAAACATTACATTTAAGTTTAATGAAAATGATAGCTTAGCTAACACTTTTTGTTAACCTCCTTTATAAGTGCTTTATGGACATTATGAACTAAATTAAAATATTTTTATCTGAAGTGTATTTATTAAATATGAATAATAAAAATAGGAATATAACTGATGTGACTTTGAAAAGTATACGCTACTGTTCATGAAAATCTTAATTCATAGACGCAGTACAGGAAGTATACAATTTTCCCTGAATGAATAGTATGTTTATTATACATATTATTTGCATTGCCAGACGTATGGGAGAGGCTTCAGGATTGTTACATCATGTGCAAATGGTTGTAGCTCCTCTCTCTCCCCGCCTTGTATTTGTTTACACACACACACACACACACACACACACACACACACGTGTATATATTTATATATTTAAGGTGCTGGGGCTAGAACTAGAACCCAGGATCTTGCTCATACTAGGCAAGCACTCTTCCATTAAGCCCCAGCCTATGGTATGCAATATTTTAAACATAGAGCAAAGTATAGTGAATAATATACAAAAACGATATACTGACCACTAAGATTTAGTCAATATTATTTTTTTAAATCTTTGATTCAGCCAGGTGCGGTGGTGCATGCCTATAATCCCAGCAGTTTGGGAGGCTGAGAGACGAGGATTTTGAGTTCAAAGCCAGCCTCAGTAACGGCAAGGCACTAAGTAACTCAGTGAGATCCTGTCTCTAAACAAAAACACAAAATGGGCTGAGGATGTGGCTCAGTGGTCAAGCGCCTCTGAGTTCAATCCTGGTACCACCCCCCTCCAAAAAAATCTTTGGTTCAATTTTTGTTAATTCATAGCAAGGCAATTGATTAGAAATATTCTTGTTATACTCAGAATTTTTTTCTCATAAATATATTCTTTAATTAAGTTTTTAAATTCCATTTGACATTTTGGGGAATTTAAAGAATATGAAAAACATTAGAGAATATGGACAACATATGAAAAAGTTTGATTTTTATTAGTTTTTAAGTGAGACAAGCAGGATGGGTTGACTTTTATATTTGGAATCTGACTACACTGATAAGTATATAGAAAAGTAATGCCTACTTTAGCACCACCTGGAAAATGCTGGTACATGATCACTAGGTGCAGTGGTGTACACCTGTAATCCCAGTAGCTTGGGAGGGTGAGGCAGGAGGATCAAGAGTTCAAAGGAAGCCTCAGCAAAAGCAAGGCATTAAGCAACACAGTGAGACCCTGTCTCTAAATAAAATGTAAAATAGGGCTGGGGATGTGGCTCAGTAGTAGGGTTCCCCTGAGTTCAATCCCTGGCACCCAAAATAAATAAATAAATAGATAAATAAATAGATAAATAGACAAATCATGTAAAAATGTGTTGTGTGCATATATATATATATATATATACATACATATATGTATTTATCCTTTACTACAAATAAGTTTATCTCTTTGGAGCTATTAGCAAATACAAGAAATTTTATTAACACTAGCTATTCATTTTCATAGAATAGACTAGCTTTGTTAACCATGCATAAACATTTTTTTGGAAATCATGTTTCAGAAAAAAGTCTTTGTACTAGTCACCAGATTGACTTCTTCAAATGAGTTTGTTTTCTATAAAATTGGAAAACTGTTGTTATATTGCTACAATTGCTTCTAAAATGTTAGTTTCTGTATGTTGTATGTAAACTGTAATGATTATTTTAACAGGGTAAAATGCAAATATGTTCTAGACATTTTTATTTTAAGTTAACCATTTATGTGGGAGGTAAAACTACAGATGGTATATAATCTCTTTCATAACCTTGTAAGGGTCATTATATTTCCCTGCACAGTAGAATAGTTTTTGTAGGACATGATCACAGGATAAGGATTACAGAATTCATTATGATATCACACTGTCTCATATATTATCAATTACTAATACAGGGAACACAACACATATGCATTGTGGCATTGAACAGCAGGATATACAGCTAGCATGTGAATGACAGAGTGATGATTCAGAATGTTTTCTCATTCAACTCTATTTAAAATACTAAATTGATTAGATTGAAGAGGAAATAAAATTTTGTACTTAAATTTTTAATCAATTTCAGTGGGGAAAGTGCTTGCATATTTGTTTATAACCCAAAAAGGAAACATAAAAGTAAGGCTTAAAGGTATGGGTTGACTTCAATCCTAGAATCATATGGCTTTTGTAACAACAGGTACCACTTTGGGCTTCATTAGTGGTAGTCATGGCATATGGAGCCAATTAACCTAACAAAATCTGTATGATCCGGATGATCCCTGCAATGGTGCATTCATTCTGGAGGTATGATGTCAAGGAGGGTGTTTCTGGAAAACTGGTGTACTCACCTGGACAAGTAGTGTATCTAGAAATGATATTCCAGAAGAAGTTTAAGTTTCACATAGAAGAGAACCTACAATAAGGAACAAGGGTGGAGAAAAGCTGTGCTGTGCTTTCTTGAGTCATCAGAAGTGTTAGAATATAGAAAGGACGTGAGGTTGTTGTTGTTTTGTTTTGTTTTTTAGTCCTGTAAGATACCTTTTGGACAAATGAATAGATCATAGGGCAGTATGAAATTGACTGATTATGAGGGAGACATTTCTGGCTATTCAAATGATTTAGAAATAAAAATATAATAAGGTATAGAATATTCCTGAATAGAAGTGGTTAACTTATTGTTACATAGGAAAGTTTCTATCAGAGTAAATGAGCTAATTTCAAAAGGGTATATTTCTTTATTGCTTCCAAACAGAGATGAATGGTCCAAAAATCCTAAAACCTTAATATTCTAAATTAGTGGGTACCTCAGTGTACCTCAGAGAAGAGCCCTGTAACTGTGCTCTTCACTTAATGCACACTGGCACATCTAGGCAACTGTGAGTTTTACTTTTAGATCTGGGCTGTATTTTGTGCAGAGTAGCCTAGTCAATTCTGCTGTGGGCTGTGCTGTAAAGCAGTCACTCCTGTGGCCTGGCAGATCCTCTCACTGTCACCTGTGTGGCTTACCATTGTAAATACCATTGAGTCTCATTGGCAAGGTTTTAGGTGGAGCTACAAAATTGTCCTTTTCAGAAGTTTCCCAGTTGGTGAGAAGAGTATCCATATTTTTACATCACTTTTTAAGTTGACAGTATGAGTTGTAAATGGATTTCAGTGCTGAAAATAATCTTTGTAATCTTTGTATCATCTACCTGAAATTCTAGTGTGAGAGCAGAATATCTTTCTTCTACTTCTTCTTCTTTTTTTTTTTTTGGTACCAGGGATTGAACTCAGGGGTACTTGACCACTGAGCCATATCCCCAGCCCTATTTTGTGTTTTATGTAGAGACAGGATCTCACTGAGTTGCTTAGCGCCTCGCCATTGCTGAGGCTGGCTTTGAACTTGCGATTCTCCTGTCTCAACCTCCCAGAGTGCTGCGATTATAGGCATGCATCACTGTGCCCAGCTGAGAGCTGAATATCTTTCTAGTCCATGCTTGTTCACCTACAAATTGTGGGAGCTTGAGTTTAGCTTTATATCAGTCATATATTCATTAGTATGCACAAAGGATAATGAGAGTAATATTGTTAAGGGCATAAGGACAATGAAATGAAGGTATTTAGTACTGCATTGAAAGACTCAAAAATAACATTGAGGATTGATATGGGTTTCTTGTTTGGCAATCTGTGCCACCAAAGCAATAATGTTTTATAATTCCAATGAAGGTCATTCACACCATAATCTTTGTGAATGATGCCCACTGGAGTTGTGTAGTACACAACATGTACAGCTGTACAAGTGACCCCTTTTATCCTTACTCTACCTCTACACTAAAAGAGAAAAGCTATTTTCTAAAATATAACCTTGATTATGTCACTTTAATTTGCTATTGGAAAAACAAAGCCTATTATTTTCTGATTTCTAGATTTTCTATGGATTACATTTCTAGCTCTGGTGTCATGATGTTTTACTCTTTGGGGGTGGTGATGGTGGGCAGTAGCAAGGATGGAACCCAGGGGCTTTTAACCTCTGAGCCACATCCTAGCCCTTTTTATATTTCATTTTAAGACAGGGTCTCACTAAGGTGCTTAATGCCTTGCTATATATGTTGCTGAGGCTGGCCTTGAACTTGCTGTCCTCCTGAGCTCCTAAAGTTACAGGCATGCTCCACCGCATGAGGCTTCCATTGTTCTTTTATAAACACATTTTCTCTGCCTATAACAAATACATTTTGCCTTTTTCGTTTTCTCAGGTCCTTCATAAATATAGTTCAAATAATCTGAATCCCAACTCTTACTGAAGCACTGATTCTGCATTTTGCATCCAACTGATCTTTTTCAGATTGTAGAGCACTGCAGACCCTCCCACTAGCCCAAGCTTCCCAGAGCCAAGAGCTGCCTTGGTGCATCTCCCACCATCACTTCCAGGCAGGCTGAGTGAATGGGATGTGCTGTGGAAGACCTGAGCACAGAGCTCTCTTTTAACCACCTTCATACGTTGGCTGTGGTGTGGCCTTGCTTTAACTGGGGAATGACTAGAATTCCAATCAGTATTTCTGAAAGCCGGTATTATTAAAAAAATGAGAATCATTCTAATAGAATCTGACCTTTAAAACACATTATAGCTGATTATACAGGGTGACAATGTTTTCCAAATTGTAGAGTTACCGTTAGTAAGACGTATGAATAACCTTTTTGTTCTATAATGATTTTCAGTAGAAACTATATTAAAGAAGGGTAGTTGAAAAGCTGTTAAACAGAACTCCAGACTGCAATCCAAATTGTTTATAATAAATAAACAATTAGTTCCTTAATATATTTTTAGTTAATTTTTAATGAAAAAAAAAAAACCCTAATTCCAAAAAATAAATAAAAGAAAAAAGCTTCAGCAAGTTCTAGAACCATTTTTAAGGTGTTATCAAACTACCATAGGATGTTAAAAGAATATTTTATTAGTTTATAACTCTTCAACAAATTCCCCAAAAATAAAATCTTTCCAACCAAAAGTAAAAGAAGCATCATGAAATTTATAGTATTTAGTAAGTCCTAATTGTACACTGACCTAAAGATTAGAGTGCCAATTCTCATTGCTTTGTGCACGAAAGATAAGAAAGTTTAAAATAAATGATTTAAAATATACCTTGAGTTAACCAAAGGAGAAATAAACCAGCATTTATTGAAAAAAAATTGTTTTTACCAGATACTGTTTGATTCACCTACAGAATGATTCTGGAAGGCAGGTAACTAACTTATTTGGTTAAGGTGTTTGAGTACCCATATGTGAATCCCACGCTGATGGTGAGGCTGTTGAAGGAAAATGGGGCCGACAAACATTTGCTCCTCTTAATGTTTATATTATAGAATTCTAGGTACTATTATCACATCTTTAAAATGAAGAGACAGACTTGAACAGTTTTTATGAGTTGCCAAAGTCACAGAGCTAGAAAGAGGTAATGTATTGAAAGCCCAGTCCTGCTGACCCCAAAGGCAGGTGTCGCCTCTGCCAAGTGACTGACCCCTCACCACAAAGATGTCAAAGTGCTTCACCAGACAAGATGAAAATTCTCTTATACTGATGCTAATTACCTTCTTGTAGAATAGATTGACTCTTTATGTAATGATTTCCTAAACATTGATTTTAATTAAAAACATAAGAGCTCTATTGTGCTAGAAGTTATAAATTTAGTTTCTGAAACTTCAAGGTCAGTCTTTGAAGAATGGGTTTTCTAATCAGTCTCATAAATGCATAGGAAACAAACATTTCAGAATTGCTTTTCTGACAAAAATGATGATTTTGACCAACAGAAATATACCAGTGCATTTTGTGTTGCCAAGCCTACTTTAGAGAAATGAGATTTATGTACAGTACACAGACATTCCACACCAGGACTGCATGGCTTTCTGAACTTACAGCTTCTCACGTGTGCAGCTGACTGATTGTGAAGTTAGTTTCTTTATGATGGAGTTGAAATGGAAGACCTTTTCCAAGAGGCCTTGGAAGACCTCTAAGAGTGCCATATCCTTTAACTAGTAGTAATCCGTGGGGGTAAAATTTGCTATACCTTTTCTTTTTAAAGGTACACATCTATGAAAGCAAAAGTTTATAAAGAAGTTTTCCTGGAATGTCATGAAATAACATGCTTTAAAGAATAGTCCTGCAGAATTCCACATGAGCTGAGATGAAACATGGGTTAATGTGACAGTGAAGGTCTTTGATGTAATAAAAATCTCAGCTCCACTCTTAAGTGTGTGTGTAACCTTGATGAGATATTTATCCTTTTAAGTCCCGGTTTTCCCATCTGGAAAGTGGGATCATTACTTTAATGTTTTGTTCTCTGGATAAATCATATTATGAGGTATTAAATAACAAGAGTCTGTGGAATAAACACTATCCTTGAAGTGATAGCTTTTGACGTCCTAATCTTTATCCTCCCCCTCCTCATCACCACCACCATTACTTCCTGTTTTTACTGCCCTCTGTCCAGCCTGCACAGCATGATGAGCCCAAGCCTGCCTTCTCATCTGGTCCACCAGAATATCCACTAAACCTTCCCTGGGCAGCAGAGATCAGCTGACCAGGTCAAGTTTATATAAATGGCCTAATCTTTGGTAGCACTTCCCTTTCGTCTTTGTCCATGATAAACAGCAAAATCTCTCTGTATTATTTTTCAGCAGTGAGACATTATGCTTTGTCATGTGCTCTTTCTTTTGGAGTGATGAGAGGGAGCCTACCATTATGCAGACTTCTTTGATATACGAGAGATGGCATCATGACTGAGCTCCAGAATGGAAAATCTTCCTTCCAAGATTCTAGGAATGCCGTTCAACAGACTATTTATTGAGTTATCTCTGATTACATGAACAAGATAAATTATTTGTCTGACTTGGAATGCCTGCTTCTTAAGTAATTTATAAAGATGAATATAATATCACCCGTAAACTATTTTTTTAAGAATTTTCAGTGGGAATCCTAACTGAGACATCCTGTATTTTATAAAACAAATTAAGATGAGGTTGTTTTTACTAAAATGAATTTAACCTTTTAATTCATTTTTGTTTTACTTACATCAAACAATAAATAAATTTCAGGCTAGTTGTTATTTAACTATTTCATTAGGGGTAATGTATTATTTAAGATTGAAGTACAAAATTAATTATGTTTAAACTGTATGAAATTTCTGATTGAAAGCAGGAGAAAAAAATGACATTCTGATTAAATAGACAATTACATAAAAGTGAATTTTTATCTACCATACCATACCAAACTTATGAACACCTCATAAGTTGATTTTGTTCTATATTTTGTGTATTAATTGGGTAACTTAAAAAAATCATCCTTATTTCTACAGTTAAGAATGTAGCCTCATAGATAGGGACAGTTTGGGAATCTACTTATATATTATTACATAATATATAGCACATATACCCTCTCAGATTATTTGGGATCATCTACGGACTCCTCCATGTGAAAACAGCTCTTTTCTATTTCATTCTGGAGAAGTTACAAGGCTTGTTAAATGTGGCTGTTTATATAATTTTCTCTGGGAGTTGGCCTTTCTTGCACCTCCTATCTGTGTAAACTCAGAGTGCTTGTTTGACGTGAGAAACGTGATCCAGTTACAAATTTTTATATATATAGTACTGGGGATTGAACCCAGGAGCACTTAACCACTGAGCTATATCCCCCAGGCTTTCTTTATATTTTACTTAGAGACATGGTCTCCTAAATTGCTTAGGATCTTGCTAAGTTGCTGAGGCTGGCTTTGAACTTGCAATCCTCCTGCCTTAGTCCCCAGGGCTGCTGGGATTACAGGTGTGCACCATTGTGCCCAGCTATAATCTGCTCATTTCACTTAGTATCTTATATAAATATGATTGAAAAGGGTTGTTTTTTTAAAAAGTACAACTAAACTCCCATACCCCCCCAAAATAACCCCCCCAAAACCAAAACAAAACTAATAGAAGTTATGTCACTATTTGCATAAACTCAAATCAAATAACTTAAACCTAGAAACTATGGCCACATCTTAGTTTGAACTTTTATTATAATAAATGAATATTGATGTGAGTTTTGCTTAAATATCAGCATTAGTGGACTAAGTTTTCTAAATGTGGCTTTGAATGAAAATATTATATCTTTCTGAAACAAGGAATTTCAGAACAAAATTAGTCTCAAAGACTAATTGAATTGTGAGTACTATTTCATATGTTGTAATTTTTAGGCTAAACCTACTGAAAGTTAGATTAGCAGGAAACAGACAGCAAAATCAACTAAAATGAGGGTGTGAACATCCTGAAATAAAGACAGTGCTATATACAAGCTAATTAAAAACAGAGTGATGAAGAGTTTGGCAGAGGCATTGAGATATCTGGAAAACAGGAAATAAGGATTGCTGTGGTCTTACGTAATGTGAAAGGCTAAATCCTCCACTGGCAAGAAACAGAAAAGAGGAACTGAGTCTGTCAACACCAAGCAGTCTTTTGCCAGTGAACATGAGATGAGACTGTCTTCATTTTATGCAAGCTTAATTTTTGGAAATTCACGTAAGTTTTCAGGTAGAAAACAATTTTCTTGTCAGTTACCTGAAGATACTTGTAGCAAGAACAAATATCTTGTGGTATTACATATCTTTAGTCACGTTCTGTTATAGGAACAAACTGGCTTTTCACATTTGTCAAATGCAATGTGTCAATTCTTAGAATACAAAATTCAGCAATCTAGGAAGAGGAGCATGAGTTATGCAAAGAAGTAAAAGGGTACATTGATTGAAGGGGGAAAAAAAACTGGATAAATGTATATCTTCCAGGTTCTACTTTGAGATCTTTGAATTTCAGAATCAATCTGTAAGTTTACAACTGGTTATTTATAATTTTTATTATGCTTGTCTTTTGTGGTACCATTATGGTACACAATTATTGGTGGTTTTTTTTTTAAGTGTTCATCCAGAAAATATTCTTTGAAAGCCTATTTGGTTATGTCCTATAAATGTCATGTTAAATACTCTCTTCATGGGGCAGACTCTGTGGTAAGCATTGGAGCTAGGAACACAAAAATGGATCTACCTCATCCTTAGTCTTCTGGACAAGGCATCTACCATGCAGTGTGGTTAGCAGAATGCTCTGAGAAAGATAAGAGCTTGTAAGAAGGATTTATAGCATCAGGGAATGCCTGGTTGCCAGCAGCTACATTTGAGTTGACTTTTGAAAGGTTTTGAGGAACTCTCCAAGAGCAGGATTTGGGGGACTTTGTAAGTCAAGGCAAAGCGTATGCACTAACAGCTTATTGGCATCACAGTTGAGTAAAACAGGACACAGTGCTGGTCAGGTGTGCTTACACTGATGGAGGTCACATCTTGCAGGATCTGGTATTCTAAGATGACATTTTTCTAAAGGTTTTGAAGGAACTAACGTAATTGTATCTATAGCATGCTTGTTCTGATAGCAACATAGATAGAAGATGCATTGATTGATGCTTTTAAAAGTTCTGATAGCAACATGCAGGTAACAGGAGCTTACAGCAAGAAGCTTGCAACAGGAGACAAACTAGGAGACTGTGATAGTACAACAGATACATGCCAGCAAGATCCAGTGTTGCAGAATTTAGGAGGAAGCTGGGTCATGTCATGCCCTCCAAGAGGCCTTCTTCCACAGCCCGCTCTAAATTAGGTTCTCTTCCTACACACCACCATTATTGCTACCACAGCTTTCTGATTCTTTCATTATATTTATCATAATGTATAATGATTTGTCTCTTTAACGAGCTGAACCTAGGTATACATTGTTCACTGTTGTGTTCCCAATGTCTAACAAGATACTTGGCATATAGTAGCTTTTTGATAAACATTTCTGTATCTCACACACACACCACCAACACCATCACCACCATCACACACACACCACACACATATATGCACACTTGAGAGAAAACAGGTAAAGCCTATGCTTCTGCCCCCCACCCTTGAAGCAACTAGGTGTATTGTATAACTAGTCATTGTGATGGGAAAGGCAGGAAGAGTAGCAAGTTTGGCAAAGAATATGGGTTTGATTTAGAATCTGTAGAGAGAGTTTGATTTAGAAGTTGTCACCATCTGAGAGGCAACTTCACATATGATTACAAAATTGGTAAGAAAGGGCCGGACTAGTAATACAGATTAGGATTTTTGTGAGTTTTTTGAAACCAGATGAGGTCACTCTTGTGCAGGGCAGGAAAGCCTGCAGCACGTAGCCTGTGGGAAGCGTTGAATTGTACCAGGGTATTAAGTAGGAATTAGATTAAGGACTGTGCAAACTGCCCCTTTGTCACCTACACAAGAAGTCCTAGAACAGTTTCCAGCTGTTAGGAGAATGAGCAAAGTTCCATAAGCAGGCATGAAACTAGGGACACAATGCTGGAGTGCATGTTCCACTTAATGTGTGTTCTTGTGTAATTTACATAAGGTGCCTATCAAGAGATGGGATCTTCAATCCTACCTGGCTTTTCCCGTAAGTAGCTTCATGATCTTGAACCAGTCAAGTAACTCTTCATTTTTTAGTTTTGTTAATCTAAAAACATCACAAATACAGGCTGGACCATCTCTAATTCCTCTGCTTGCTTTAAAAATTGGCAATCATGTTTTATGACACAGAAATGGAATTTGGTATAGACTCAAAATGTGCCATCATTTTGTTTAGTAAAAAACAGTAAGAAGACTTTTGTTCCCTAGTGTAATTAAGAGAAACCTGTTGGAAAATGTAATTAGAAAAAAAAAATCTGAAGCAATTGTTTCCAAAAGATAGGGAAGAAAGTAGAGAGGTGAGCATTCTTCCAGCATGGAGACAAGGGCTGTCCAATGAGAATTCCACTCATTTCATTACTTATTCGAGGAAGAAACTGAATAGATTAGGGTTAATGGAGTCAGAAGAAAGTCTTAAAGATTATTTATGCATTAGATTTCATTTTCTCTCTGGGAGTCCACACTATTTCAAGGAAGGAGGAGGAAAGAGTCTAATATGATCCCCAGGGAAGCCTTCATAAATAAGCTGTATTCCTTATGATCTTTCTTTTTAATTCAAGGACAGTATTAGGATTGCTGAGTGGGTATTCCAGTATTGAACAGACTTCATGCTCAGAATCATGAAATTTATTTTCTGCTTCATCCTGTGTTGATTGCTCTGCTTTGGCTTGGGCACTGTTCTGTGCAGTCCTCACTCCAAGACAGAGATGATGGAACAGCCACCATCCAAGGCACTGTTAATAACAGTGGAAGAGGGCAAGAATGCTCATTGGCAATTAAGTGGCACATCCAAGAAGTAGCAAATATCACTTTTCCTCATTACTCATTGGCCATAGTTTATGGGATGACATCACAAGACCCCAGAATCATCGGGCAGTGGCAAACCTCTCATGTACCCAGAAAGAAGGGAACTGAGAAATAATTTTTAAACAGTACTAATGTATTTCATCAATAGCTCATTCTTCCCGGTATATGAAAAAACACACTAATGTCCTCAAGAGACACCAAAATCTTCCATTCAGTCAGTATCCATGATGCATAACAGTTGCCTTGTTAGAGAGCATATGAATTTGCTAGAGCTGCTATAGCAAAATGCCATAGGACACTAGGCTTATCAAATTAGGACTCCCACCTAATGACCTTATTTTAAATTGAATCTATGAATACCCTGTATGTCTCCAATTAGCTCACATTCAGAGATAGTAGGGGTTAGGACTTCAACATGAATTTGCTGGGAGGAGAAACACAACTCAACCCATGACATGGAGTGATGTGCAGTGATTTCTCTATCAGATTGGGATGTCCATTTAGGCAGAGACCATTATATGAAAAAGAAAGATAAGTCATCAGCCTTCATCCACTTCCCAACTAACTAGGTGCACAGGGGCAGGCACTCATGTTCACTCAGTGATATACAGGTGGAAAACAGGATCATCCTTATTGGGTCACATACATTTTTTAATTAGACCCTGGCTTTACTTGAGGAGTGAAGGCTCTGTCGATTATTGTAAGGCCTTGGGCTCATCCTCAGGGAGAGGATCATCCATGGTCTGATGATCCTCCATGGCTCCCTGGGAAGCAAGCAGTAGGAAAGATGCCCTTCTGGGGGGTTAGTGGCTTTATTCGATCCCTTCCTACCCACAGATCTTTAAGTCGTGAGCAAGTGATTCTTTTCATAGTGCAATCCTCCCCAAACAACTGCTTTGTAAAATTATTCCATAGTGCTGCTTAGACTAATTAGCCACACCTGAGGTTTTCTTTGGAATATTTCTTCTATTCGCTGTTTGTTTTGGGGCCTTATACTTCTCACTCCCAGGTTAGATGCTGATAATTTGGGGCTTTGTTGGGAGAACCTGGCCAACTCTCCATGAAGAAAGCATCTTTAGTCTCTTTTTCCTTATTTATTTTTATCTACCTAAGAGGATATATTAAATACTGTAACCTTAATTTGATTTTGCTTGAGGATGTCCTAATCCACTTAAGGGTTTCAAAATGGGTACAATGGCCATATTCTTAATTAATTCTTACCAAGAGTAAGTTGTAATGGACAGTCTTAGTTCAGTGTCCTCATTTGTTCTTCAGGATTGTAAGGATGGGAAGCAATTGCCTCTTCCCCGTTCTTGGACCTTCTGTTCCATTTTCTTCTGCTTTGCAAACAAATCTAGTCTTTCCTGTGTTCATTTGTTTCTTGTCATACTTTGTCAAATACAGCTCACAGTAACCAGCACATGACACTCAACATGTTGTTTTCCAGTCTCTCTGCTAGACCTGCATGTTCAGTAAGGTCCAGCATCTGCCTTCCATGACATTCAGACAACTGTGTTACCATATGTTCCTTCTCCCTATCAAATGGACCCTGCCTTTCTAGCCATTAAAGGCAGGCTTCTCATCCACTGCCATCAGGCCCTACTCCATGGCCTCATTTGTTAGTGATTTTTTTAGAATAGCACTCCACTTCTGGATGCCAGTTTCTGAATGTCTTTCTTCTGCTGCTGCTGCTTCCTGTTTCTTTGCTTTTGTGCTGCTGGGGAATAAACCCAGGTACTCACCCATGGTAAGCATGTGTTGTTTTACCCCTGAGCTATATCTACAGTTCTGAGTGCCTTTCTTTTATGCAATTACAGTTTATACAATGATTCAGACTCACGTCTTAGGTGTAGTTTTGTCAAAAATCAAAGTTAGATTCTTAGACTTAATCTGTGGTGCAAAGAAAGCAACTGGAGAGCCAAGTAAAAATGAAGTGGTGTAGATCTTTTGACAGGAGGAAAAGCACCAACTGGAAAGGTTGGCCTAGAGTTGATTCATTCAGAGGGGAAATTATGAAAGCTTAGGTAAGAACTTAGTATTGGGGATGTAGAAATGAGACCATGCACACTAGATCAAAATTTAAGAAATATAAAAATAAACTATAAATAATTAAATTGAGCAGTTAATATTAGAGAAGTATCTGTTTAATCAAATTAATTTACCATATTCATGTACTGTGGTTTGAAGTTGGCCCCCAAAGTTTATGGCGGGGCTCTGCCCTGTTGAGCGTATCACTGCTGTTATCATGGGAAGGGTTCAGTTATTCTACATCCCATGAGTGGGCTTTCTGGTAAAAGGATAGGTGTGGACCCTTTTCTCTTGTCCTTCTCATGTGTGCTCTTTTGACATTCCACTTTTTGCCATAGAATTACATGGTACAAGGTCCTGTCTGGAACCCTTAAACTTGGTTTTCTCAATCTCTATATCTGTAAGGAATAAATCTCTATTCTTTATAAATTAACTAGTCTCAGACATTCACTATAGCAACACAAAATGAACAAAGAAGTACATATTTATTGTATGATATGTTGGGGGCTTCTGCTCCACATCAAAAGCTTCCTAATTTCAGTTGGGGGCTGTGTTGTGAGGAGAGAGTAAGGATCTGCAGGGTAACTCCTGTAGATTTGAGGACATGACTCCTTTCTTCAAAACATCAAACTTAGATTAAAAAAAAGAAAAAAAGGAGGCACACCTAATGGTTACGAGGAGAGAATATAACATTTTCATGGTTTTATAGTGACTCTAGTGAATAGAAGTTGGAGAAGAGAAAGATGGGGATAGGCTGAAGTCTTCAGGTTCAATTTCCTAGAAGCTGGTGGTTTTGAAGGATGAAGAAAACTTGATTGGGATGGGAGAGAAGAAAAGGTCATTTCAAAATTCAATTCTGAGTAACCACATGGGTAATATTAAAAATATCCTAAGGTCCAAAAGCATTTAGTCAATTTAGTGCTGTGATCATAGCAATCAATGAACCAGTGTGCACTTGGACCAACAAGAGCCTGCTGATTCTTTTATGTTGCTATTTCTATTGTTCATGGGGCCAGACAAATTGCTGCAAATTATATTTTGCTATTTATTTTTGTGTGACACCAAGAGCAATAGTGTGTGCTAAGTCAGAAGAGTAAATGTACAGCCTAGTATTAAAGTAATGCTCTTCCGCTCCACACACTCACAGGCTTCTTTTCTAACAAACATGCAAATATGCAAGCATTTCCTAAAAGTGACGGCTAATGGTATAAATTAACTTCTTGCATCTGGTTCTGGCATTTTCAAGACTACTGTAGCACATAAAAAATAATTTTGAATTATGAATAATAAATGGAAAGAAGAATGATGTGCCCTCCTCCTGCTTTCAGAAGCAAATGGAGGGTTTCACTATCTAGAAAATTATAGCTTCTAGGTTTGTTTATTACTGAGATTTTCAAACAACCTTCCTTACAATGAACTAATTTGTGTTTGGGAAAAAATAGCAGGAGACAGTTCTTTCTAAATTTCTATTTAAAATTATGAAAAGCACTCAGAATATTGGATTTAATCACCAGCAGAAAACAAGGAAAACTAGGGAGTTTATCACCATAAAAACATATTAAATTTAATTAGATTAGCAGGTAAAAATTTAATGTGAAATATAATGGTTTTGCCCAAAATTTTTAGGCCTTTTGGCTTAGAAGTAAAATTCTAGTGTTTTGTTTGTTTGTTTTAATAAAGGGTCATCAGGCAACGTGACTATGTAAATATATACCACAATATACATATGTAATATTTACCGCAGTACACGCCGTGGCCTAAGAAAGTTATAAGGAACTAAGCAGAACATGCTTCATAGCTTAGAGACAACATCTCTTTACCTCCTCAACAATGACCCTTCTTTCCAACATAAGAATATGTTGCTAGACCATTGAAATACATCCAAAAATATCACCAATAAAACAACAGAAAAGAGATTATGATTTTTTTTCCTTCCTTTGGAATGGAACATGTAGTATATACGTATATACAAGTTACTAAATGTAAAATCTATACAGAAATAGTAGAACACCAGAATTTTAAAATTGAAATACCAGAATTTTTTAAATGGGCACAGCTTCACTAAAGATATAAAAAGGACACATTCTTTTTAAAAATTTAATATTACATTCTAAAAATATGTATTTGGATTATTGAGTTTGAAGAGTTTTGCTACCGGGGATTTAACCCAGGAGCTCTTGACCATGAGCCACATCCCTAACCCATTTTGATTTATATTTTGAGGCAGGGTCTCACTAAATTGCTGAGGGCCTCTCAAATATAAACTCATTAGAAAATGGGGTAAGAGTGAGGTGAAAGCTTATCAACTCAAAACTGCAAGAGAGTTTTGTCAGGAAATTATATATCTATTATATATAAATATAGTCAAAATCTGTAGAATTACAGAATCTATACATTATAGACTTACCCAAAGCATTGCACAGAGTAGCATATGACTCTCAGAATCCTAAATTGGTGGAAGGGTTGTAGAGCATAAAACCAGTAGAGTGTGAACATGATGTTCTTAAATCTCCTGTGTCTTTAGAGTATTCATCTGCATAAGATTTAGCAGTGTCATTCTTAGGATATCTATCAGAATTTGCTCTTCATGTTGATGGGGTTTTCACACCTGGATTCTTTCTGGATAGTAACTTGTATTCTTAACCTAATGCAGAATGACAGACTCTTGATTAAATTTTTGTTTAATCAAAATTTTAATTAACTAATTACATTAGCACGTAAAAATTTAATGTGAAATATAATGGTTTTGCCCAAAATTTTTAGGCCTTTTGGCTTAGAAGTAAAATTCTAGTGTTTTGTTTGTTTGTTTTAATAAAGCATGTTCTGCTTAGTTCCTTATAACTTTTTTAGGCCACGGCATTGTAGTTAACTTGTAGGTTAACTACAAGTCTGTTGAATGAGGTTTATTGTCTCTGTCTTCACATTACAGTTCTTACAAACAACTCAGAAAAGCATGGCTATGATATGGACTGTTTTATGTTGACTCAAACTCAGACCAGTAATTAGTCAAGAGAAAGCCTATTTTGTGGCATAGATCCATTTCAAATGTGCTATTAAAATTCCAAATATCTGCTAGGCAAGGTGACGCAGGCCTGTAATCCCAGCAGCTGGGTAGGCTGCTGCAGGAGAATGGTGAGCTGAAAGCTAGCCTCAGCAAAAGTGAGGGGCTAAATAACTCAGGAAGACCCTGTCTCTAAATAAAATACAAAAAGAGGGCTGGGGATGTGGCTCAGTGGTTGAGTGTCCCTGCGTTCAATCTCTAGTACCCCCACACACACCAAAAAAAATTAAGTGTATATATATACATTCCAAACATCTTTTCCTGGTGATTCTAATTTTTCCTTTCCTTCCCCTAAAACCGGTAAGTATTTTCTGGATAAATTCAGTCTCTACACTTGATTTCTTTGTTAGTTTAGAAGGAAAATTGTCTTCACATGAAGGTAGTTACGATTAGGTAAGGCACCCAGAATATTTTTTTTCTTCTTTGTTTTATTGGATAGTCTAGAAAAACATTAGACCTTTTTACTAATTATTGAAAGCTTAAAAGTACAAATCTATTAATAGAACCTTCATCTCACTATTTCTCCAGTTACTAAATTAACATTTTCCTCTGCCTGATTATCTCAGAGCCTCCTGGATTTCTTATTTCTTAAACCAACATGCACAGCTAATAAAAACCAGTAGTTCCCAAGTGACAGGTGTTTTTGAAAATCCTGTTTAGTTTATACATTCAGTGAAGAGCTTCCCTCTAAATCAGCAGCTACTAATGACCTTTTGTTCCAGGGAGCTGTTAGAAATTCAGAGGAGGTCTTGGAATTGGTTTCAGACTTCACTTAGAGATGGTGTTTTCCAAATGTACCTTGTTGAGTTTTTGTCTTATTCCCCAACACATTTATTCTTAAAATTGCCAAGACTCATCCCAACTTCAACAACAGGTTATTCATTTTCTTGCTGCCTTTTCTCATTTTCTCAGACTGTTTCAACCAAAACAAGTTATTGGATATTCTATAAGGTAAGCATCAGCATACTGCATTTTATTCTATGCCCACCACTTGCCAGCAGAAGGACCTTCAGTAAGAAACAAAGCCACTGATTCCACATATTAAAGTGGTAATTAACAACTCACGCTTGTCCGATTTTCATCAATTATTAAATGGGACAATGTGTGAAAATGTCTAGGAAGCGCCTATGCATGGAGTGAATGTTCAGTAAACCCTGGCTCCTTCCCTTCAGCTATACTCTTATCTTTGGGATTTTTTTCTTTTTTGCTTTCTTCAGTAATATTTCAGTTTTGAGTTTGGTCAGTGCCTTTTCCTTTCTGTTTCTTGGCTTCCCTTATGTTTCATTTCTTCCATAGACATAACATTGACCACTTCATATCATGCTAGGCACCCAGGATGCCACGGTGAAGGATACTAGGTATACTTTCATGGAATTCACAGTTTCGTGGGGTAATGGTCATGCACAAGCAAATGTAGAAATAAAAGAGTGTATGTGCCACAGGCATTTGCACAGCTGCAGAGTAAGAGCTGAATTAAAACTTAGAGAATGAAGAGGAAGGAATGAAAAAGATGTGTCTTCTATGTAAAGGGAACTGTATGAAGCAGAAGCAAGAAAAAAAAAAAACAGAAGAAACCACAAGATTTTGTTTATAAAGGGAATGGCAGGAGCTGAGGTGGAAATGCTGAGGCCCAGAGAGCTAATGCAGAGGGTGTCAGCACAGGTATGCCGCCCTCCCCTTTAAAGTGATGGGAGCCAGCTTTCTCATATAGCCCTCCCACTGTTCTTGTCACTGAACCCAACCATTCTTGTATTCTTTACTGTCTTAGCTATTTCTATTCATAAGGCTGTGTCATATGCCTAAAAAGAGTTGGAATAGGATGAAAAGGTTTCTGGGTAAGAGAGAGCTTTTGAAAACATTAGCTAGAAGTGATGTAAACCACTCACCTAACTTATTTTCATGACAAATTATAACGAGAGAATAATGATGTTAAAAGCCTTTTTTTTTTTGTACTGGAGATTGAACTCGGGGACATTCAACCACTGAGCCACATCCCCAGCCCTATTTTGTATTTTATTTAGAGACGGGGTCTCACTGAGTTGCTTAGCGCCTCACTGTTGCTGAGGCTGGCTTTGAACTCATGATCCTCCTGAGTCACTGGGATTTTAGGCATGTACCTCTGTGTCCTGCAAAAGCGATTTTCAATATTAGAATGTATAAGATTTTTTTAAGCCAAAAAGTAAAACTTAAGAATGACAAAAATATTACAGCAATATATATATAAGCAGTCCAACATCATTTAATACTTTTCCTTAGTATGATTTGTAATATTGTTTTTCAAAAACTTTTTTATCTGATAATGTTCTACCAAGTAATAAGGACCAGTGAGATGGATGAAATTATAGGATCTTATTTCAAACTATAGGATCTCATTCAAATATGTATTACCCTCAGGAGTATTCCCTTTGGAGCCTAAAAAGCGACTCCAAAGTACTTAGAGAGTCAAGGCATTAAAGAAAAGATTAATCTAACTTCTGGTGCAAGATATGCACTCTTTGTCACTGTAAACACCCATTGTTCAACTGAGAACAAGTTGTCGCCCTGGGCTGAATATATACCTGCTTATTTCAGTAGTTCACTAGAAGGTTACATGGACAGGTAATTTTAATTTTTTAAAATTTTACCTGGATATTTAATTTTAATTTTATTTTTTTGTACTGGGGATTGCACATAGGGTGCTCTACCAAGTTCACCAGGCTGGCCTTGAACTTGCAATCCTCCTGCTTCAGCCCCTGTAGTCACTGGGATTACAGGTCAGTGCCACCTCACCCAGCCTTGTTTGTTGTTTAATGAAGCCATTTTACTCTTCTCTGTTAACAAACAGTGCTGCCCATTTTCAGAAACAGGCTGGGTTTTGTGATTATCCAACTTCTTCCTCATAAATAAAAATAAGCCAATAGTAGATAATAACCTCTTAACATTGCTGTGCTCTTCTACCTATGTGGCCTTTTTTTTTTTTTTTTCCTAATTAGGATTTCAGGAAAGGATTTGTGTTTGGTGTTCCTTCTGCCTCTTGGATAGGTAATGCAAACATTCAATTGAAATGTTTGCTTTTGTTAATAATTTTAAAAAATGTATATCATGGAGTACTTCTAAGGCAAAATAGTGTGTCACATGACTTTAACATTGAAAAAAACAAAAGAAAACCTGTCCACGTAAGCTTCTAGTGAACTGTTGAAATAAGTAGGTATGTATTCAGCCCTGGGCTGCAACGTGTTCTCAGTTGAACACTGGGTGTTTACAGTGACCAAAGAGAGCATGTCTTGCCTCAGAAGTTAGATTAATTTTTCTTTAACACCTCGACTCTACGTACTTTGAGTCCTAATACACAAATAGAAAAGGTTTTAAAATTTATTTTTCACGTAATAATCTATACAACCTCTAACTGGAATTTAGAGAGTGGGGTCCAGATACTACTCTGACTCTGCTAAAGCTATTTCTTAAAATGGAGCAGACAAATAAAAAAAAAAATAGAGAAAATCTTTTTAAAGGGCTACTTTGCCCTTGTCCTTCTCCATAACTAAAAGTTGGCGCTTCTGCCAGGGAGGAGGGAGAGCAAGACTGGGGGTGGAAGGGATGATGAAGAAGGCAGTGGGGGCAGTTGTTTTTCTGTGCCTGCTGACGTCAACGAAATTGCCAGATGGCATTTGAATGCTTTGCAAAAAGACAGGAGCCTTTTATTACAGCTGTCACATGGGGTTTCATTCATTTGCATTCCCAGAAGTGGTCTAAAGCTTTCCCTAACTGTAGGAGTAATGAGGACTCTGTACCTTTGGAGACCCAGAGGCCTTTTGTAAGATGTTGTTACCTTAAGTGGCTCTGATAAGGGACACATGCTCACAGAATGGTGTGTTTCACTGTCAGCTTCAGAGGGCCAGGATCTACTCAGCTTCAATTAGAACTATAATGTGATCATTCCAAAAAAGGTGGGGGGGACCTCTTCGGAAGGTCTTTGTGGATCCTGACAGTCACAGAAACACACTTAACAGCGCCTGAAGGATCTAAAAATGGCAGTGGTGAATGAGAGCTCAAAACCCCAGATTCTGTGAATTGATCCCAGGACTGAGAAATACCTCAGGTGCGGTGTGACAGACCTGAGCATACTACAAACAGCTGTGCTGTCACTGTCTTCCCCCATGTAGCCTGATTTTCCTCCTCCTTCCCCAATTTTGGGAGACCAAAGAAAATGGAACTTTTAGAAAACCTGGGGATTCTTGCATAGAAGAAAGGAAGGAGCTTTGAAATGCTACAAGCTGCTTTCAGAAACTGAGGCCAGGCTGACCTGTCTTCTGCAAGTCCCATCCCTTCCCATTGCTAGAAGTTTCGTGTTTTAACTTTATTTTCATGTCTAGGATTTGTCAAACTTGGAATTCACTTGTTTCTCAAGTATGTTATTTTCATAATACATCTATTTCTGGCATAGTTAATTGGATGAATTGATTTCCAGAGCCAATTTGAAAATGAAAAACAATATAAAGGATTTAAAGGTGCCTAGTTTGTTTTGGGGACCAGGGATTGAATTCAGGAGTTCTCATCCACTGAACCACCTCCCCAGCTCTGTTTTTTATTTTATGTAGAGACAGGGTCTCACTGAGTTGCTTAGCGCCTCGCCATTGCTGAGGCTGGCTTTGAACTCGCGATTCTGCTATCTCAGCCTCCTAATGTGCTGGGATTACAGGCGTGCGCCACCGTGACCAGCTAACTCATATTTTTTGTAGTAATAATTTGACATGTTAAGTTGGAAGTGAGCTGTGTTACTCAGGTTTCTGACTTCCTTAACCTCACCTGAAGTCAGTGATACGATAACACATCTCAGGTAGGAGTTTTGGTGGCAGTAGTTCTCTGTGCTATACTGAAATAAGAAGCATCAAAGATGTCAAGGGCATTGGAGTCTGGAGACTAAAAAGACCTTTAAATATCTTCTTATTACCTATTTTCAATCTTATGCCAGCACAGGTGTCATACGAGGGCACGTAGAGTGGAACTGATCATCTCTGGAGTGAAATATCTTAGGCCATCACGTTGATGACAATACAGTCCATGAATGGTAAAGCCACTGGCTTGACCTAGAGCCATTTCCCAAATTCTTTGTTGTGCTGTAAATGAAATAAATAGTCACTCTTACCATGCTATGCTTTAAATGCATATAGGCTCTGTCATAGAAGTTTGCAAATGTAAGCAGTGAGAGAGTAAGAGTGGAATTTGCAAGCACAGTGTTTGTTTCATTCTGATTTCACTTTGATTCTGCTTCAGGGTTTAGGAACATAAGGAGGTGATGAAGAATCTCTTCCCTCTGACCCCTTTTCCCTTTCAACTGCAGGAGACAGGGCATGAGGTCAGCAGCAGGGAACACAGGAGCAACATCAAAGCATAACCCTTAGGAGAAAAGTCTCAAGAAACGTAATGCAAATGGGCAGGGTGATGGGAATGAAAAAGCGACTGGGCACAAATTTAAATCATCCACTCCGAGGTGTTCTGTAGACTGAATGGAGACTGGAAATGAATTCCTGGATATTTCATACAGGGCATACTTGGGCATAATCCTGACAGTATTCAGGTCATGATGGGTCTGTAACACATCTCATGCTTCTCCAGGAACAAACCTAGTAAAGCTTTGGTGACAATAGCAGTGTCCTACTTTGCATGTCCCAGCTCCCTGTCCACTTTAAAAGTGCAGAACACTTGTTCCAGGCACAAGTGTTGCCATTGTTGATGTTATAATGGCAACTATTCATATTTACTCCTCTAACAAGGTTTGCCTGAACCTACCAGAATTAAAACAATGTGTTGCTGAGTGCACTGATAGTCCTTTTTTGGTATATATTGTACTGTACCCATCCGAAAACTATAAACTTATGGCTCATTTATTTTTGAGCTTTGGAAAAATTATATTGTTCATTAATTTTCTTTAGTTGTGAAATAAGTGTTTGATTGTATAATAATATGGTATATTGCGTACACATCTGTTCCATATGTACAACTGGGCAGTGCTACACTTCAAACACAGAATAAAGCTAATGTATTTCACTGAAAAATACTTCACATGCAACAGACCTGAGCATTCTACAAACAGCTTTGCTTTCACCAACTTGCCCATGCAGCCTGGTCATCTCCCTCCCCCCTTTTGGGGGGAGTTAAAAATAGAATCTTTAAAAACATCTGGAGATTCATATACAAAAGAGAGGAACTTAGAAATGCTGGAAGCTGCTCTCAGAAATTGATTCCAGGGTCACACACTTGGGCCAGGCTACCTACCTGTCTATCTGGACAAACAAATTATTGAATAAATAGGATTTATTAATTTGGCATTCTTTTATTTTTAAAAGTTTTAGCTTTTTAATTGACACAAAATTATACCTATTTATGGGGTAAAAAGTGAGAATTAAATACATGTATACATTGTGCAATGAATAGATCAGGGTAATTGGCATATCTATCACCTCAAAAATTTATCATTTCTTTATGTGGAGAATATTCAAAATCTTCTCTCCTAGCTATTTTGAAAATTTTAATTAATCATTATCAATAGTAGTAACCCTACTCTGCATAGGAACATTGGAAATTATTCCTTTCATCCAACTTCAAATATTTGTATGCACTTAATGGGTACCCTGCACTGTGATGAGATCTATTGATAAAGTTATAGAAAATATAAAATATGGTGCTGATAGAGCATATGTAGATAAATCATTTGATTTAAGTGCGATGATTGATATATAATTAGGGTGTTTGGGGAATACTTATGATGGGTACCCTAGCTAGTCTTGGGTGGAATGAGGAGTCCGACAAAAAGTGTTTTTAAAAGAATTAAAGGTCATATTGAATTAGGAGTAAGCCAAAGGAAGGTGATAGTGAGGGGTGGGGTACCGGGAAATTTGAACTTCTAAGCAGAAGTAAATATATTCACCAAGATATGTATGATTAAAACAGCATGTGGAACATATAATTAATGAAGCTTAATGGGAGAAAAGTTTGTCAAATGGGTAGGAAACTAAAAATAACAGAACTTGGTAATTGAGGAAATGAGGAAGAGGAGACAAGGGCTTCTAGTGTGGATAATTTGAAGGAAGTTGGAGCTGCTGAGTGAGATTATGCAATGTTAGAGAATGCAAAATTTGGATGGCAGACTTTGAGGAGCCATCTCCTCCAAGGATTCAGTGATAAAACCAAGTTCTGGCCATAGGTTTGGGGCAGGACATAGTTTAGGAATTGTCAGCGAAGAGACATAGTATAGATCTTATGAGAATAAGTGGACAAATTAAGAAAGAATTTATAGAATGAAAAGAACATGGGCTACGAGGTGAAACCTCTGGGAATGCCTTTTACAATGTTGGGAGATGGGGAAAATTGGATCAAAGACCTGGGAATTAGACCAGAAACTGCAACTCCTAGAACAAAACATAGGGTCAACATTCCAGAGACTTCCTAAATAGGACCCCTAAAGCTTAGGAAATATGCTAAGAGTTAATAAATGGGAGGCATCAAGGTAAAAACATTCTGCACAGCAAAGGAAACAATTAGGATGTGAAGAGAGAACCCACAGAATGAGAATCTTTTGCTATTCTTCTGACAGAGGATTAATATCTATAATATATAAAGAGCTCAAAAATTTAACAACAAAACCCAAATAACCCAACTAATAAATGAAATGTACTAAACAGACACCTGTCAAAAGAAGAAATACAAATGGCCAACAAATAATGAAAAAGTGTTCGACATCATTAGCAAGCAGGGAAATGCAAATCAAAACTACACTGAGATTTTATCTCACAGCAGTCAGAATGGCAGTCATCGGGGATACAAATATAATAAATGCTGGAGAGGATGTGGAGAAAAAGGAACACTTTTACACTGTTGGGATGATAAATTAGTACAACCATTATCGAAACCAGTATGGACACTCCTCAAAACATTAGACCTGAAACCAACATATGACCCAGCTATACTACCTCTCGGTATTTATTCTGAAGAATTAAAGTCATCTTAGTACAGTGATACATGCCTACCCATGTTTATAGCAGCACAGTTCATAGTAGCGAAACTCTATGGAACCAGTCCAGGTAGCCATCAACAGATGAATGGATAAAGAAAATGTGGCATACACACACACACAATGGCATTTTATTCAGCCATAAAGAAAAATGAAATTGTGGCATTTGTAGGAAAATGGATAGAACCAGAGACTATCATGTTAAGGGAAATAAGTCAAACTCAAAAGGTTAAGGCTTCTATGTTTTCTCTCATATGTGGAAGCTATAGAGGAAAAAGAAAAAGAAAGGTAGAGGTGGATCTCCTAAAAGTCAGAGGGACATCACTAGAGGAAAAGGATCAAAGGGTGGAAGGGGCAGAGGGGGGAAGTGTTGAGGAGTGACACTGGCCAAATTATATTGTCATATTGTATGTATGTACATATATGTAACAACAAATCCCATCAAACTATACGACTATAATGCACTAATAAAAATGTGAAAGTTTTGTTTTTTTTTTAAATTGCAAGATGGGGAATGAGGGGCAAAAAGAGAAAGAATATTCAGAGATAGGGAAAGAACAAGAAAGGTAAGATACGTGTGTTGAGGGAAGACAGAAGTTCACAAAAAATGTATGTCGCAAATATTTGTATAGTTCTGTGAACACGTTCCAGAAAATGGACCAGAAAAATATTATTTGAATTTGGCAATTAAAAACCACTGGTGATAGTAACAAGGACTATTCTCCTAGGATTATCCTATGAGCCAGGCTTTGAAGGATTGAGATATGAAGGGAAAGTGAGAACATGAAGGAACTGGATCCTTACTGTTCTTATCAAAAATTTTGGTAAAGAAATTGAATGGTAGTTGATAGGGGTGTGGAGTCCAGGTAAAGGATATGGGAATAAAGAAAGATAAGGCATGTGCTTGCCAAGTAGAGCCGTAAGTGTAGCTGAAAGGAAGGAAGTGAGTAGATGGATATGCTAAGGGCAAGACACTGGTATCAGAAGTTTGCTTGGTTAGCATAATCCCAGAGTAAAGAAAACTAAATAATTTTAATGTTTACTGTCATCTTGCCATTAGCTTAATGTGTCCATATCAATGTCAGTGTTTTATCTGCCAGCTTTGAAAACTCAAGCTTGCCAATTGGGTACATTAGAGTTTCACTGAAACAAACTCTCCCTTTCCAGCTGCTCCTTTCTCATATTCCCTGTTACTTGTCAGCAGAAATGTTTATAACAATAGGTTCTTTATGACAGACATATTTTCAATCCGCCACTTTCAATATGGAATAAAATCTCAACACAGATACCAGTATGTCCTCCAGGCAGAAACGCAAGTATTCACAATTGTAGGTGGATTATATTGTGGAAAAGTGCCATCAATCTCATCTGTTTAAGGATGTAAGTTTTGATTTGAGAATTTTTTTTTGATTTCCCAATTCTGAAGGAAGAAAGTATATTGTAATCACACATGGAACCCCTACATGCTGATCACAATGGAAAGCTCAAAAGATAATATTGTTTCAAGAAGCCAAGGGATAGACTGGATTTCTACAATACCTCTCTTTAAAGATATTTAACTTACACTAAAAAAAAGAGAAAAGTAAAAGAAAACTGAACATTCTATATAGCCATCTATTAAAAAAAAAATCTACAGTATCAAACTGTTTGCAGAGAGTCAAAATCTGTTCAATCATTTTATTCTTTGATGGTCTACTATTTTCTAATGATGTGTGTCATTGCTACAAAGAAAGCCCACTTTGTGTGACGTGTCCACCTATGCTTGAGTACTTATGAAAAGGAGTTCCGAAAACAAGCAATGAGCTACGTAGTCAGGGCCTAATAAAATTCAGGGAAAACCCGAAGGAAATGAGTGTGCCTGTCCTTTCCTCAGCATTGCTTTTGGTTCGTTGCTCTCAGGAATTGCTGCTGGATGGAGTGTGCTTATTTCAGGCACTTGACTTAAGGGAATTCTCCAAAAGACGTTGTGAGGACTGGAAGGAGGTCTTGCTTAAATACAAGGACCAGAGGACACACACTTTTCAGGCTGATTAGAATAACTGGGGTTCTCTAAACTTTTGAGAATCATTTGAAAGAAGAGTATATTGTGTTAGAAAGTAATTAGAGCTCATCCATTTAACAATTGGGTTTTTTGTTTGTTTTTTGTTTTTGTTTTCTGAGTTCTTACAATATCCTGAGCACTAAGAGTATAAAAAGGAATAAAATTGTTGTCCTTACATCAACAATCTGGCAAGGAACTTAGTTGCAATTAGCAGTCGCGCAGTATACCAAGAGATGGCTGAACAGGCACTATGGCGACCTCCAGGTTGAAGTGATTGACTTGATTGTTTAGGAATACAGCTGAGATGTTTTTCTGTTTTAAAGTTGGATCTAGATCACTACAATTGATAAGAGAAAGAAAACCCTCGGTATAAAGTAACATCACATGCAAAACATGAAACCATGTTTGAGGAGATAACCTGGGATGGCTGGAGAGTTGAGATGTTGGTAGAGTATATGGAGGTGAAACTGGGAAAGAGGAGGTAGGGGTTAAACATCTAAGACACTTAAGGCCATTCCAAGAAGTTGAATCTTGTTCTACCACTTTGGAGAACCATCCAGTAACAAGGCAGCTTGTTAAGGCTGGTTTTCATACTGGGAAAAACTAAGCCTGTGACTGGAGCAAATGGGAAGAAAAAAACTTACAGCTATCCTGTGAAATAATGAGAGGTGTTGTAATGCAGGGATGAAAGGATTTTGAAGACTCTTTGGTAGAAATTTCCAGATCCTGTGCCCAATTTAATGTTGGAGGTGAGAAAGCAAAACATAAGTTTAAAAAACAACCCCCTCCCCCCAAAAAACAAGAGTTGGTATGGCCAGTTTTTGGGGAGTGATTTTATTTTTAGCCAAGAAAGGAAAAATAGGAGGAAAAGATTTGAGAAGATAGAGGTGAAGATGGAGGTGTCTTTGGAAAGTTGAGTATGAAATAACCCTGGAATATCTCGGGTAGAGCTCACCAGTCTCAAAGGAGTGGCCTGTGTTGGAGTTAAGGAATAGCGGGTCTTCTTTATAATGTGGGGTGAGAGCTGGGAGGGAAGGGTGAAAACTAAAGTGAGAAAAAAATAAATAAAAGAATGATAATTAAGGAGGCAGAAAGATCTAGTAAATTAAGCCGAGAGTGTGTTACTTGACAACTGGAGAAAAGCCACACCAGAGAAGAAAGAGTTCTTGGGCCGGCTGGGAAGCCAGGAATGTTGTCCTTACATATGGTAATTAACACATTGATCGCACATGATAGAGAATTTGTGGCAACGGAGCTCTCCATCTTGGGGCTTCTAAATTATAATATGTTAGAATTTAAAAACAAAACCAAAAATGGATGGCACCTTAGATGGGACTAAAGAACAGTTTTATTAGTGGGAAATGCTAACAATGTTTTTAGGGTGAGAGGAAAGAGGGAAAGGAAAAAAGAGAAACACTAACACTGTTAGAAGGATGAGACTAAAAGAACAAAAGTAGGAGATTGATATGTTTTTAAAAGATTATTTGCTCAATGACACAAGGAAGTGGAGAATTATGAAGACCTATCTACATTTAGAAATACATTATCAAGCTGCATTAAAGACTCAGATAAATGATTGGATAACTTCTTTTGTATATTTTGTAACAAGAAGACCTAGAGAGTTAATTGAAAACACCTAGGTAACATTTGCTGTGCTTGTTGCCTGAATAAAGTGTTGTCAGGATGGAGAGTAAATTAAAAAAATGTTTTCCATATTTAAGAAGCTCCCCAATCCACCCATGTGCCATAGAGCATCTTTGCACAGGAATATGAATGAGCAGCATTTTTTATTATTGCAAATCACCTTGAAGTCTATGGCACACAGTAATTTGCATCTGAGGCACAGATACCGATGTATGCTGGGCACTGCTATATAGGAATAGATCACATGGCTGGAATGAAGTAGCCAGTGCTCAGCTCTCCCAGTTCTTGGTGGGCTACCAAGAGTTAGCTGACTGTAGGATGATTCTGTTTTTATGTCTCATTCTGAATATAAAAAGATTGTAATTGAAACCAGTTTCTTAAATTGATTAACCCAGACTTCTAGACAAATATATTACAAAATTTTATTTCCATTACCACCTACTTACTCAGTAAAAATTTTATGTTGTGTCAGGTATGGTGGTACATCCTGTAATCCCAGTGACTCAGGAGGCTGACAGGAGTATCACAAGTTGAAGCCAACTTGGGCCAGTTAACAAAATACTGTCTCAAAATAAAATTAAAAATGGCTGTGGATTTAGCTCAGCAGTAGGGTGCCTCTGGGTTCAATCCCCGGTACCCCTCCACCCTGCAAAAAAATATCCAGTATTACTTAGGATACTTCCATCCATAAATAAGAAGAAAGCTTTACTCAAACTAGCTATAGCAATAAAGAAAGGTTATTGTCTTTTATAATAGGGAGGTCAGAGGAGAAAACACTTCCAGGCTACTAATAGCTGAATATCATCATATTCAATAGCTCAATATCATAAGGGACTTTTTTTTATTCTACTGTGCCATGTCTACATACTAGCTTCATTTGATTGCTGACTCCATGTGTGATCCACATGTGGCTGCTGTCAGCAACATGCTTCCTTCTGAAGGGAGGCATTTCCTCTTCTAGAAGCACCAAGTTCCCTCTCTGTCTCGTGGACTCACCTTGACTTGGGCTACCTATCATTGACCAACCCCTGTGTCTAGAGTCAGAATTACCATGATTGGTATAGAGTCAATTATGACTCTACTGCATAAACTTTGAAGAAAGCTCAGAACTGTGTGTTTCTGAAAGTGTTTGGACACATTCATCTTGATTTCCAAGCATCAGCATAGACCGTGATATGACCATCCAGGCTGTTAGTTGATCCAACAGCTGCCATCATGATTGATGGATATTTGAGAAGCCATTATCATCTTTTGAGCAGTGTACAGTGTGCCTGATGATAGATATTACATAGTGGGTTAAAATTATTTGTTTGGCATATTGAAACTAGCAAACAGTTTGAGACTATTCTTTTAGTTAGACCTCACTGTATATTAAATTTTATACTCAAAGCCAGCACCTGAAAGGCTTTATTCTTCTGTGTCTATTTTAATAAAGCTTTGCTTATATGTTCTTATGACATAGTTTAATTAAAGATTTTGTTCCTTGCTTCAGTTTCATGTTCTTATTTTGAGATGAAATAAAACTAAAATTGACTTAAATGATAGCTAAACAAGAACTCAGTATCCATTTTTTCCCTTAATATATCCTTCTTCCTTATTCCCAGGGTGGGGGTGTGTGTGAATGTACATATTTTAATAAGAATGTACATATTTTAATCAGTGATTAATTTTATTAATCACTCCTGAAATTATTTTCTTATTTTCATGGATTTTTGTCTTGAACTGATGCCAAATCACTCTAAATTGTTGGTTCTTTGTGCTTCTTAAATCTGCTTTTATTGCTGTAACAAGGGCCTGTGGAAACATTGACCAAACAAACAATTATGTCCACAAGGAGAAAAATCTATGACATAAATCCTGAGTGACTCACCATTGTGACCAAATGACTTATTGACTTGCCTCATTTCCTCCTTTACTCAGCAACCCATTCTTGATAAACGTGTGGAGTAGAGTATCATTTTGAAATGCTTCCTGTACAGACCCTTGACAATCCTGCCCAACATCTGCCTGTTAAATATCTTGGTGAGCCACCATGGTCTGCTGACTCTAGGATAATCCTATTTTTTAATTGTGTCATAACATTCTGAGTACAACAAGATTATAACTGAAACCAGTTTCTTAAACTGAAGTAATTAACCCAGAGTTGTAGACGGATCCATTATAAAATTTTATTCTCATTACCACCTAAGAGGAAAATGAAGACAAATGCCTTCCTATTATGGCAACAGAAGGCTCCAGAAGAGCTCACAAGTTTTCTTCCAGGGACAAATATATATGAAAGATCTGGTTTACATATGAAAATTAGGGAGAAAGAACAAATACCATTTTTCTTGATGAAGAAATATTTACAATGGGTCTTCCTTAAGGCTTTGTTCTGGGAAGAGCCTAATTTGACACTTCCCAAAAAAAAAAAAAAAAAAAAAACTATGAAGGAAAGGAGTTCACCGTGGAATCTTGGATTTTACTGATGATGTTAACAAGTTTCCCTCGATAATTAGAGCTTAAGTTGAAAAAGATTAATTGTAGGAAGATGTTGCCAAAAAGTATGTAACAATTTGGCACAGATATTTTCATATCATTGAAAGTGACCATACTTAGGAACAGTACCCCAAAATACTGAGGCAATGTGGTGGTATGATTAGTAACACATTGGGTAAGATTAACCTGGAGCAAGTTACTTACTCTTTTATGCACTAGTTTTAAATTTTGAAAGTCATTCCCTTTATAGTGATACCTTGGAACTGAGTTACATCTTGAAAAACGATTGTGCATAGTTTTTGTACTTTACACATGTACTCTCCATATGTGGAAATTGATCACAGATTAGCTCATCCTTATCCCTTGAAACCAGGCAGTGAGAGACAGATCTGTTAGTACTCTGAAGGCCATGGAGCTTTGAGTTTCCCTACTCTTTATAAGGAGGACGGGATGCTGAAGAGCCCTGAAGCCCATGTTTCAAAGGTAAGACTGGTTTCACAGCTATGAGTTTTATGGGCTCAGGATTTTGAGGGAAATGCCAAGAAACCAGAGGTTTCTGTTTGGGTGAGGAGTCTGTTCCTTACTTGTCCCTGATCCTTCTCAGGATTCTTTTCTCTGGACAAGTGGTTTGCTATTTTCTTTCGTTTCTATGCTATTTTGAGGAGCGATACAGATAAACCTGACTCTGTTCAAGATATCCATTTTGAAAGTTTGTAAAAAAGAACCAGTGGCCAGATACAGGTGTTTGGAGAAGCAACCTCTTTCATTTTGAAAAGATTTCTTTCCCTCCCCTTATAAAGAGTGGCAGTTGTGATACTCAGTTTCACATTTTATTCTTTGATCTTTTTCACTCTCCTAAACATTGTTCACTAGACCACAGGCTGTGTGGGGGTCCACACTTGTTCATTCATGTCCATAGCCCTGGGGTGTAGACAAAACCAGCAATTCAGTAGATACTTGGGATTTGCTGAAAATCTGAGGCAGAAATGGATGTACTCCTACTGACTCCATATACCCTTTTTGAACCATACATACCATTGATAACATGTATCTTTCTTGTAGAAATTTTGTAATAGTTGAAGAGAGTGTTTGTAACAAAGAACAGTGAAATGCTAGTATACTTATTGTATGGTTACATTAGCTTGCTGTAAGCTGACTCAGGAACTTCATCATTTATAACATTTCTTTAGAAAAAAAATACATTCTAGGTTGTAAAAATAATTTTTGTTTCAAAATTCTGTCTCTAAGTTTGTAAACTTTGTTACTTAGTTTATGATATCTTTGGTTGTAGAAAAGGCAATTGGTTGAGGTTTTTAGTACATTTGTGAAGTGTTTGCTGCTGTATTAATACAATTTTGGGCTGGGCATGACTCAGAAGGCTGAGACAGGAAGATCACGAAAGCCAGCCTCAGCAACTTAGACCCTGTCTCAAAACAAAAAATAAAAAGGGGTGGGGATGTGGCTCAGTGGGTAAGCACCCTTGTTTTCAATCTCTAGTACAAAAAAAGGGGGGGGGGTCTATGGAGAGCATTCATTACCCTTGATTGTTTACATTATAAGAGATACTACCATGAGATACCAAAAAGAGAACATTTTCTTGGTTTATGGATTAAATGAATTATTCACATATGATTTTGTAAGGCCTAGAACTCTAAAAAAAGAAATTACTGAAAGACAACTGAAAAAATATCATAGACTACAGAAAGGAGTTACAGGAGTACTTACGTTATATTTTTCATGCACAGTATCAGTTCAGTACGCAGGTGCAGTCGATTCTCTTTGATGCTGCTTACACTCTTTCCACCCTGCTGATGGGCATTGCAGATACCCTACTCCCACGTGCTGACCATTATTGCAGCCTTGGTCACCTTGTCTTCTTTGAGCAGGCATACTGTTGATGTCATTTTCTTTCTTGGACATCTTTCATCAGCTAATTACCCACTAATATAATTAGAAAATGTTGTTTTTCATTCATGGGCATCTGAAATCTGGCCTCATACTTCCTTTTAAACCTGTTTTCTCTTAATATAAAGCAACAATATTCCATGCCCTGGAGACCAGTCTGCTAACAGAATCCTGCGTCATCTTTGTTAGGTATCACTTTCCCTTCTCCCAGCTTGCCTGCCCTGCCCCTCACTTGCGTTTTTTGGACCCATCCTTCCACCTCACCAGATTCCTGGTCCAGTTAGCCAGTCTTCTTTCTTTCCTCTCTGTTCCTCTCTGGTAAACATTACTACATCACTTTAAAAAACAAATACTTTGTTGCCTTTTTGCCTGGTATTTCACACTGTAAAAAGGAAGGTATAGGAACTTGTTGGAGCCCATGCTCTGTGACCTCAGAGGGGTGTTCAATATTGTCTGAGAATCCAGCCAGCACTTTGTCATTTTTCGTTGAAGAGTTCCTTAGTCTGCTTTATATATGTGACTTCACCACTTTGCACCTTGCATTCTGAGCAAAGGACTTGCTACCTGGCTTAGAAAGTAAATAAAAGCCAGTGTCTGAACTCCTCCAACATCACACCTGTAAATCTATAAACACTCCTCTTATGTTATTGTGGAAAGGGCAGCTCCCCTTGGAAATATCACTGCCTCTCCCCCTCACCTCTCTTGGATTTGTATTTATTTATTTATTATCCCATTGTCCTTATTGTTTTCTACCTCTCATGCTAATGAGCTCTCCCTTTCTATCTGAGCTCTCGCTCCCATGCAACTCTTTATACCCTGTTTATACCCCCCCACACACACTGACATTAATGCCTTCCATTTTACATCTAATTTTCATGAGAGTTGTCTGCATTTTTTTCATTGCTCATACTGCAGTGTGGTTGGCAACCTGAGCCCTTCCTTGAACCTCTTCTCTCCACTGTTGCCATTAATCTTCCCAATGCTAACTGCTGGACATTTTTCATAATTTACTAATCTCTCAAGCATTGGTCACTGCTGATCACTCCTTCCTTCTTTGTAAGTGCATTTCCTTGGCACTTTTGATAGTAACTTTTAGTTCTCAGTTGCTTCTTCTGATTTTCTGGTGTGGATTTCTCTTCTGTTTAGCACTTACAAGTTGCCATGGATTGTGGCTGTGTTCGCAGTCCTCTTCTCCATTCTCTTTTCACATTTCATGACAGCATGTTGTTGAAATGACCGTACGTAGGTCATTGTGCTCAAATGTGTCTTTCCAGTACATTTCTCTCTCAGTGTGCAACTTGAATCATTCTATGGATCCCGCATATTTGGTCAAAGGTGAGTACTTCAGCATCCTCTCCGAGTGGAGTCCTTCGCTTCTTGGTGAAAGATTCTTAGCTACCTGTTGGCCCAAGCTGTGACCCTGAAAGTCAGCCTGACTCCGCTCTCCATGCAAAACTTCAGGGTTTGTCATTACCTCTGGGGGTGAGTTAAAGCCCTTGACTGTAGCTCTCATTCTTGCTGTGAGCTATTCCTTCAGATTCCTCTAGACTGATCCACGAGTGTGCTCTGTATTCTTTCCCTGAATGCTGTCCCCAAAAGGCCATTCTTTCTCTGCCTCTAGGTCTAGCAAGAAGATTCTCTTATTCTAGAAAGTATCCATATACCCTAATTCTTAGCTTCCTCCTTTCTTGTATGTACTGAATTACAGAAAAATTTTATAAATTTCTTTATTAGTACTATTACTTCTCCTTGGCAGGTTGGTTGTTTTCTACTCTAATATCAGCTCATTCAATGTAAGTTTTATTCATGAGTCTAGTTTCCATTGTCATAGTATTGGATTTTAAAATAAATTAAGTTTGATATTAGAACATAAAATTGTGCCAGAAGATGGACTGTTTTTCAAAGGCTGCTGGAGAATATAATGACTTGTTTTAAGGAAGTACCTGGAGCACTGATTTATTTGTCCTTTTCCATTTCTTTAAAGCACAGAACTGGAGAGAGGAGTGATCTATGGAAAACTGGAATGTGTTACTTTTGTGTTCCTTATTTCTAATACCAGAAATACTAGGCTCTAGGTTTGAACTGGCAAAGGAAATGTAGTGTTCCCTTTGTTCTTGTATAACTCACAGCCTGAAGGAGGAAAGCAGATCTTCATCACATAAACACTTAGCAGAAGTCAAATTGAGAACTATAGCGAGTGTTATTCCAAAGAGTCTGTGCATACATCTGAGAAGTGGTCAGAGATGCAGGATTTTTCAGAACTGACAGCTCCCATGATTTTCCATTTGTTTGTCTTTGTTTTTGGTGCTTCCAGTAACTGAAATAAAGAAATACCCCAGCAGGCAACATGGACATGAGTTTGGATGGTACTAGGGCAGTTCAAGGAAGATATTCTGCACTAAAGTAGTAGAGGTAAATCAGTGGCATAGGTAAGTGCCCACTGCCTACAAGGCTGGATAGAGTAGAGTACAATACAGTTAAGACAGATGTTACTGAAGGCTTGCAAAATCATTGCATTCAGATGCACATCTGATGTTTTTGTGTTATGAATATTTTAATCACAATAGAATATTTCACATGGAAATTTTTTTCATCAAATGCTCTGTGGAAAAGGGTCATGTTTCCATTGTGTCTTATTAAAATGCAGAGAGGTGGAATGAAGGCCATAGGTCGGTGGTAGAGCCCTTACCTAGCCAGTGTGAGACCCTCAGTTTGATTCCTAGCACCACAAAAAGAAAAAAGAAAAAGAAAAAGAAAAAAGAAAAGATTAAATAAAAATAAAAATAGACAAGCTAATAATTATGTGATCTTAAGGGATAAAGTACAATTTTATCCTTTTATTCCTTTCTACCAGTAGTCTCATGGAACTTATCCTTTTGTTAGTTTATTTTTGTTTTCTGTGAATAAAAGAATCCAAACTCTGCCTGTTAATGATGAAACCCCAGGCATTCCACAAGAGATGTGATACAATTAGAATTCTCTAAAAAGGCAGAACACTGCCATCTGTTGTCCACTGAGATTGTTTTTAGGTCAAGCAAACAGAATACTCAAATTCAAGTAATTCTTAAATTTTAAGCATTACTATTATATTCCAACAAAAGACTCCCCAAATTGATCAATTTTCTGAGTTCATACTTATTTCAGAGATTCTTAATTTCCCTATAATATTTAAATACCTTTATTCATAACAGAGAATCCAGTTAAGTTCTTTTTGCTTCTTCTTCCAAGAACTCTGTCTTACTATTTATAGAGCAATTTATATTAACCAAGCCTTCCCACATTCATTTGTGTGAGCAGCCACATGAAGAGCTCATGGCCAGTATTCCTCACATGTGTGCCAGTCACCCCGTCTTCTAATTAGTAGAGAGAGAACCAGCAGAAGGTCTAAGGCAGCTAAGGTTATCTTCTCAAATATATGGGTGCTTAATAGAGTAAGTGATTAAATAACTTTTGTTTTCTAAATAATCAGTGCTGTATGGTAATTGTAAATTATGCATTTTTGAGTGAATTCACTAGTGTCTGAAAGGTATTTCAAAAATATAAACAATCTTGGAACAGTTTATGGTTTACTTGCAGATACATAGATTGTAGGGCAGTGTGTGAGGACATCAAGCCATTTTCTATATTGCATTTGGTGTCTCAGAATGTTCTTTGAACACAAAAAGAGAAGGAAGTTAAGAATTCCAGTCATGGCTGCAGTTTGCTATGTCCCATGCCCCCAAATGGGACCTGCCAATAGAATTATTGCTGGAGATCAGTTTGGAGGGCTCTATAAGTTTTCCTCCTACTGTACATATATATTATCTTGAGAAAAATACTCCAATGTAAACTCATATTCCCGGCCAGAAAATTAAAAAAAGCAAACATCTGTTTTCCTCGGGATGGCCTTTAGCCAAGGTTCAGCCGACAATGAGTTACTGCAAAATTTTCACATGATTTCATTTTTTAAAAATTTCCCATCCAATTGCAAGTCTAAAATTATAAATGGGTCCTATGAAAGTATAAACACATATGCAATTTTTCTGGCTCTGAAGCCAGAACCCATCATACAAAATATCCTATTGAGTCCAGCTCATCTTTTAAATTAATTTAGTACACCAAAGATCAAAATACCATTTCCTAGTATCACAGACAGACTCCCAAGGAAATATTTGAAGGGGGTGAGATGGCAGACTATTCTATAGAGATGTAGGAGGCACTAGTTTCTAAAAACCCATCAGGGGACTTTTCCCAGCATTGAGGACCAACATTGGGTAAGAAAAGTCCCAGTGACTCTTCCTTCTTATGTGTCATCTCTTGTACTGTTTATTCCTCTCTTATCCCAGCTCCCTTTTCACCCTGAGAATGTTCTTCCCATGCTGTGTTTGCCTCCCAGGGTGCCTCCCAGGATGACTGAATACAAAGGAAAAAAAAAAAAAATACTTCCAACAATGGAGTTAAGATGCCTGCTCTTAGAATTCTTTTCACATACTGTGTTATAAATCATACCAGTGCAATCAACCATGGTAACTGAGACTAGGACTTTTTTGTACCATTACTTTTTAAAAGCCTCAAATTAATCTCAGAGTTTTATGAGCACTTGAGAATAGGGAGTGCAATCATTATGACTATATTTACCTAGAAGAAGAAGTGAGAATTTGGGGGTTTTGTTTTTATTGTTTTATTCGGTTTTGTTGCTAGAGAAATAATACCTCTATCCTATCTTCATTTAATCATCAGAAATACTATATAGTAGGTATTATTTTGAACTGGTTTTTAGAGCTAAGAAAACAAGGAGTAAAGAGATAGATTTATTTCCCAAAGTTTTAGCAGCCCTGACATTTGAACACAGGCAGTCTGACTTCAGATCCTATATCTGTAGCAATTTCATGAAATAAGAATTTGATGCTGATGAATGATATGAATTCACAAATGAAATTTCTTTCCTAGAAAACTAAGTTGAATAAATTTCCATAAACACTTTAAGTAGACTTCATAAAGCTTAGGCCCTGAAATGAATTTCCTCTCTCATATCCCAACTCCTGCAAACTTCTCACATATACAGTCTCACAAATTATACATATAATGAAACATACACTTGTACCTTCTTGTTCCCTGTGTACTAATTCATTAACCAAGTTTCACTTTCTCTTTCTTGATCCAGGAATGGTTATGAATAGCTTTGGCATAACTAATGCCTCATTTCAAGTGAAAGGAAATGTTGGGTTCAAAGTCCTGTGGAGCCATCTTAACAGACATAATTAGGACCAGAGTTTGGTTGGGGAATTCAAGAAGTTCCAAAAGTTGAGAATCAAAAAAAAAAAAAAGACAAAATATTCCCATACCTCTAGTAATGTATTTTAACTTGATATGGAAGAAGAAAGGCTTCTATACATGTTTAATGAAGAGCCAAGAATTTTTCTGAGTATGTGTCCACTGTATAGATTTCAGTTCAAGTTCTTTCTTATGTATACCACAACCATACTTCACTGTACAGATTGCCAATTTCAGTTTCTTTATAGTGGAAATGACTTAGGAGCTTGGAAGCATTCTAACTGGAAAATCCTTCAGATATGTTACAGTTTTCTTTTGGAGCCTTTAAAATTTTATCTTCCCTACTCCCTCAATGGAAATCCATTTCAGGGCCTAACCTTTATGAAGTCTACTTAAAGTGTGTATGGAAATTTATTCAACTTAGTTTTCTAGGAAAGAAATTTCATTTGTGAATTCATATCATTGGTAAATGGATGATATCCATTAGCATATGTGATTTACAATGACAAATTCAATTGATCTGAACAGATTTGAGACCAAACAAAACTGACACTATTGAGAGAGAAAAAATTATGTGGATGTTTCGGAAAAAAGTCTGTTCCCTGTGAGCACTTGGTGTACACTAACTAGGCATTTCACAATAGAAAGACCATTAGTGGCTCAGCAATAAATTGAAAGATAGCGCTTGGGCAAAATTAGCAATCAATGAAACAAGAACTTTTCTGTTTTTTCTTTCTTCTTTTTTTTTGTACTGGGGGTTGAACCCAGGAGCACTTAACTACTGAGCCACATCCCCCACCCTTTTTATTTTTTTAATTAGAGACAGTGTCTCACTGAGTTGCTTAGGGCCTCACTATGTTGTTGAGGCTGGCTTTGAACTCTCTATCTTCTTGCCTCAGCCTCCCGAGCCACTGGAATTATAGGTGTACATCACCACACCCGGCAAAACAAGAAGCTTTCTAAGTCTTTGTAATTTTTTTAAAATTTTTTTAAAAATTTAAGACGTTTGATGATGCCAAGAAATAGTTTTAAACTCACTTCCTTCTTTCTTTAATATGTGTATGTGTGTACTATGTAGGAAAATAATTTAGATGTACAGCATCAGAAAGGATCATCAAGAGATTCAGCCAGGCCAGGTTTTTGATTTTAGAGGAAGAGCTTGAGTATTCCCCTGGATAGCATTAACTGTACATTGTTTTGGAAACCATCACAAATTCAAAATATATTTTGAGGTGGACTAGTTTAAGGTATATAGCATTTCAAGCAAGTTGTCTAGATGCTTTCTCAATTCTAGTATTCTAGCCGGTGTAACCATGCTTCAGGTTTTACATAGACTTGTGAAGAGAATCTTTTATGCTACTTCTGATTCTTGGCCTCCAGTTAAAATTAATTTCCAAAGCAAATGACCTATTAAATGATTCACTGAGTCAGAAGACTTAAGAATTATTTCATACTCTGCCTCTGGACAGCTATGTATTCAACCCATTTCGTTATCAATTTTAATCTTTGCCTTAAAATATGTAGGAAGCAGCACTGCAACTTGAGTATGTTGGCACTAACTCAAAGGAATATTTTTAAGAACTATTATAGAGTGCAGTTCTTTCTCACCCAACCTGTATTTGAAGATTCCCCCTTTATCATACCAATACAGCAATGTAAAAACACAGTAGTAGCAGTAAGAGTAAAAACAATTTTCTGTAATTGAGTCAATAGCTACATATCTAATCTGAGAGTTAGGTTTAATGTTGATTATATCTGTTATCTTTTAGGCTTCTTACTTATAGCCCTACATTTTCTAGCTCTTTGATTTATAATGAGAAAAGTTCCTCGGAAGCAGTCCTGACCATTTATATCTGTGAAGGTCTAAAGCAATCATTAGGTAGGACATCTGGAGATGGTAAAGTAGATTAGATTTAGATAAAGGGGGAAAAAGGAAGATGTTTAAAAAATGTGAGTGGACTGAAAAGTAGAAAATGTGCCAAGAAAATCCTTTATTTTTGGCAGGATATATTAAACTGCTCTTTCTTCCACTGTTTATCAGACTTAAATACCAGATTTTCTATTTAAAGGTAGCAATCCAAATTTGGTTGTCATTTAAATGGTGTCTAGGGAATTACACTTGCATTTTCTTAAATGTTAAATATAAATATTTCTATTATAAGGAGAGCCTGTGAAGTAGGATGTTTTATATTGCTTGGCAACTTTTTTTAAAGGAAAGATTTGTTTGATCTTCTGTACCTTAACAAGTCTCAACTGTGGTTTCTTGCATAGAGTAGCTAGTTACTACCCCAGAAGATGATTTCAGGGTGTTGGTTTAAGATTTTTCTTTAAAGTGACCTTTATATAAACTTAACTTTTAGTGTTTATTATAACTATCTAAGATTTTACTAGCTAGATGAAACATTTCTGAGTAACATTGGTCTACCTAGAAATTTAATTATATTATTATTTTTATTTTATTTTTGTTATTTTTTATTTTTACTTTTTTGAAGTTGAATAGTTGTGGAAATACCTTCTGAGTGAGTCCCTCAATTTTTTTTCTACTTTGTATGTGATTTAAAGCAACAAAAAACTTTGACAACCGAAACTACTCTCCCCTGAAATTCTTAATGGTGATTCCTGGATGTTCCTGTGTCTTTATGGCTTCCCTGCTCTTTACTGAAACAGCAGCCAGCCTATCTTTCTGCCTTTTGGCATTTCATGTGTGGTTAGTCTTGGCGGGTTTGTTGCAAACAAATCCGATTGTTGGTTTTAGATTTCATGCCTCATTGAAGCCTTTAGTTATTTGATCCAAAAAGGTGGTGATAGCTTCTTATGTATGCTGTGACTTACGACTGTTAACACAATTCTATTCTTGAATCAGAAATTCAGTAAGTCAGGGAATTGATTTAATAATAATCAGGAGATTTTTTTCCGACAGTGAAAGAGAGGTCACTTTGGTTTCAAAGCCAATCTGAGTTTGGATAATTTGATTTCTATTGGCCTGACTCTTGCTTTTGTTTTCACTTAAGGACCCTTGATTTCATAAAAGCTGCAGCATATTAACATTAAAATGTATAGTGTGTTTATTTTTAATATTGTTATGTAACATGTTCATATAAGGATGAATTTTCAGTTCTGTTCTTATTTTCAAGTTATTTTTTAAAAATTTAATATTTATTTTCTTTGAATATATGGAAAGTATATCCCTTACTTTAAAAATGAAAATATACCATTAACAAAACATAAAACTAGAGACTTATCCTCTCACCATAATTTATTTTAAAAATTCTAATTTTAATTGTCAATAGATACGGTTTACTTTTTCTTCATATTTGTAGATATTACATACTGAAAATATTTTAAGAAATGCTTTATTATCAGAGCATAAACTGGTAATTTCATTGTCAAAAGTCTTAAAAGTTTATGTTCTATGAACAAAGGTTGACTTCAAATTTTAAATATTTTTGGAAACAGTCCAGTGAGTTGCTAGTTTAAGTGGTAGAACAACATGGGTAGGAATAGACATGTCGAGTTCAGAGAATAACATAGGGGGAGAGTCTTTCGGAAGTGTAATTATTAGAGATGCACTTGAAAGTACATCTTGTTAAGGGGTGGTAACCCAGCTTAGTGACATTTTTATGAATATTTTTTTAAAAATTAGCAATGTAAGTATGTATGTGATATGCATAATTACATATCCTAAACTTAATATTGCAGTGAAGTTTCCCTATTGGTTTATAGTAGATAATCAGCACACTGAACAGAGATAAAAACCACAGGTTCTATGATTGAATGAGACATTTAATAATTACATATATATATAATATTTAAAAATTTTGGCATTATTTCAGCATATATACATATAAGATTACATATATCTTATATATATAATTACATATATATAAGATTTAAAAATTTTGGCATTTATTTCAGCATACTGGCTCTGAACTTGAGCTGTGGAATCAAAATGTTTGTGTTTGTACCCTGGCATTTCCACTTTCCAGCTGTCTTATTTGGCAAGTTATTTGTGATTAACAAAAATGAAATAAATAATAGTACCTACTTTGTAGCCTTGTGAGCCACAAATGTCAGTTGTCACGATTATTCTCATTGTTATTCTAGTGGTAAAATACATACCTGTTCTCTACGATAGCTTTACAGAATAATTTTTCCGTTACTTATAGTCATTATAAGACTAGATATTTTCATGGATATTGAGTGTTTTCATGGTACATACTCACTTTTATGGCATACATTTTACCCCTGCTGAACAATATTTATTGAGCATTTAAGTAATCGTTTATGACTCTGTCTACTCAAATCTTTAAAATAAGTATGTATAACTTTCAAGTACAGTTATAATACAACTATTTTTCACATACTTTTCTATGGATTTGCATTTAGTGGTTACAGTCTTTGGTTGTTGCCAAAGCATGCTGTACCCTTTGTGAGCTTGTTTTTATGTCTTTACATGTTTGCAGAAGTATTTCTTTGGATCAGATGTCTTAGTTTTGCTGGATGATAGTATATAGGCATTTAGTCTACAAATTGACAGGCTTGGCATAATTTTCTGTGAAACAGAATTGGATGGCTTTTCATTCACTGCTCATCATCCCCAAAGCATTACAAATGTTTGTCTTTTATTATTTGGCCAATCGGGTAAGTGACAGTTGTTTTTCTCATTTTTATTTATTAGAGAGGCAAATCAATTTTTAGGTATTTGATTCTTTACACTCTAAGTTGTCTCTTCATTCTCTTTTTCTATTTTTTCCTTTTCATTAATTTTTAGAAGCTCTTTTTTTGACGTGTTTTGTCTTCTCTCTGTGATTAACATTTTCTCACAAACTTTTTCATTTGCTTATGGTATGTTTTCTTATGTAGATGTATATATAGTAGATCTTTATATAGTCAGATTTGTTAGATGTAACCTTGGCAGCTTATGAGTTCATATTAGTTTTTAAAGGTTTTATTTCCCAAATTATAAAATATCCCTGTTTTTCTAATAATCTGATAATTTTTCCCTAATGCCTTTTACACTTAAGTCTATTGTGAGAGAATGATTAAACTTTATTTTCCTCCAAATACATAACCAAACTCTTAATAGCTTCTTTTTTTTAAAAAACTTCAGAGTTACTATTGCTATTTATAATTGTTTATATCATGACCATTATTGAAGACTGATAATTGCCTGCACAATATTAAGCATTTTACATGTGTAATTCCTTTTAAGTCTTGTGATTATCTTTTGAATTTGGTACTGTTATTATTTTATCTGTTTAATGTGTAGATGAAATTGCAGCATGGAGATGTTAGTAATTTGACAGACCATGCAGCTAGAGAGCTGTAGATAGGAGGCAAAACCTCCCCTTTCCAGAACCTATTCCCCTAATCACTAACAGTCATGCAAGTTAAATTTATGTGGGTGCCTTGTAGCTCATACCAGACAGCATTTCAGTATTAACAGTGTCCTCCTCCCTGCCTTAGGCTTTATCTTCCCTCTTGGCCTTGACCCTCCACCTGCTCCCTCAGTTCCTCCTTCCTCTGCCTGTATTCTCTCCTGACCTGCAGGGCGAGGGCATTCTTGTCCTCTCTCTTTTGTATTCTTCATTTCTTTGTGAGTCCAGAATAATGTCTCTGATCTGATGAGTGTTTTGACAGAATATAACACATGTGTCACAGAATTCTACAACTGGAATCTATTCTTAAAGATCCACAAGAAGAGAGACAGATTGTGAATTTGAACAAAAAATTGAGTTACTTTTTAGGCAACACTAACATTAACATTAGCTGAATAATTGCCACACCAGGCTCATATGTCACATTAAAATATTAATAAATTTAAAACTTATGGTAAGTTAATGTTACTTTCAAAATTAAATTTTTAATAATGTACATGTAAAATGTTAGGCTCTTCATGAGTAGTTGACATGAAATTCTCTGAGAAATGAAGTTCTCTGAAATTTCTTGCCTTTTAAAAACTAGTGTTTTTGAATCTCTTCAACTTTGCTCTACCCTTCTCCAAGTTCTGTCATTGAAAAATACGTGATAGTTAGGAGAAGGGTATTCTGGTGTTCTTTTATACTGTAGGGTGGCTAGAGACGCTGATAACGTGCTCTATATTTCAGAAAGCTAGAAAAAAGGATTTTGAATGTTTTCATCAAAAAGAAATGATAAATGTTTGAGGAGGTAGTTCTATTTACCCTCAATTGAACATTGAGCCATGTTTACATGTATTGAAACATAACATAGTGCCTCATAAATATGTATAATTTTATGTGTCAATTTAAAACATTAAAATAATTGAGATATAATTTTTTTTTGGTACTGGAGATTGAACTCGGGTACTCAACCACGTAGCCACATCCACAGCCCTATTTTTTGTGTTTTATTAAGAGATGGGGTTTCACTGAGTTGCTTAGCACCTTGCCTTTGCTGAGGCTGGCTTTGAATTCAAGATTCTCCTGTCTCAGCCTCCCAAAGTGCTGAGATTACAGGCCTGAACCACCATGCCCAGCTTGAAATATAAAATTTTTTAAATGTGCCATGAACACAGTAAGATTTAAACCCAGGAAAAATTTTAGCACAGTTTCTAATAGAAATATGATTTGAATTTTATTGTACTGAAGTTTATATAGTTAGTCCGTTTATTTTCCAGTGAAATAAACCCAGTTTAACTCTGTGCTCCCAGCCTTGGACCTTTTCTTACTCTGTTCTCCTGGTTTGTTGTCCCAGTCTTCAGGAACCAGTATTACTGTGGATATTGCTGTGATGGGTGAGGCACATGGCCTCATTACTGACCTCCTGGCAGACCCTACTCTGCCCCCAAACGTGTGCACGTCCCTGAGGGCCGTGAGCAACCTGCTCAGCACACAGCTCACCTTCCACGCCATTCACAAGCCCAGAGTGAATCCTGTCGTTTCTTTCTGTGAAAACTACACCTGCTCTGATTCTGAAGAGAGCTCTGAAAAAGACAAGCTGGCTATTCCCAAGGTATGTACTGATGCACCCTTTAAAGGCTTAGCTTTTATATTTTAATCATCTCCTAGGTTTCCCTTACAGTCTCTCCAAACCCATCTATAGATTCCTATCAGTTGCTGCAGAAAGATGAGTTGATTCTGGTGGCAAAAATAATCGAACTGTAAACATGAACACTTCTATTCTAATACTTGATTACTTTCTACAAGTACAAAATTTACCTTTTGTGTTACCATTTTTGTTTACACTTGTAAGAAGTTTCTTTGTTTTGTTTTTTGATGCTGGGGATTACAAGCAAGGCCTCATGCATGCTAGGCAAGTGCTCTACAATTGAGCTAAACTCTCAGCCCCAACGTTTACTTCTATGTGTCTGGCTGTGTGGTAGGAGATGAGGATATTGCAGTAAAACACAAACAAAATAACAATGAGAAGACAAATAGAATCCCTGCTCTGTTCTCACGTGAATTCTGTTTGAAATCTACTGCTTTGTAAAACTGAAGGTTTTTGCTCTTTGATTTCTTAGTGAGATGTATTTCAAAGTACCCTTATGGACTTCTCAAACATGTTTTGAACTCAGAATGGTTTTAATTATTGAAGATTATTTAAGGTAAAATGTCACTTTACTGATTTATATAACCTCAAGAAATGATGCAATTCCTTCTTTTTACATATAGGTTGGACATCCCTATGTTAAAATCTAAAACTTGAAAGTGCTCCAAAATCCCAAACTTTTTGGCCTCAACATGGCACTCAAAGAATTGCACATATTGGAGCATCACATGTTTGTACTGCTTAGTTTAACTGGTAAAGTCTATGCAAGTATTTCACAATACAAACTCACTTCAAAATCTGAAACACTTTAGGTCCCATGCATTTCCCATAAGGGACGCTCATCCTGTTGAAGA